>JZLH01S0504606.1:11236-22850 GCA_001188425.1 Eucidaris tribuloides
ATGTGATGTGCATAGAAAAATGGCATGTTTAAAAAGCACTGGAAAGCACTACAAAACCATTAAACTTAGCATAAAAACGCAACTGTCAATTCTATTCAATTCAATTCAGTTCAGGCGTACAGAGTGCACTGAAATTTTTTTTGACATTTTTTTCACTTTGTTCCCTCCCCCCCCCCATCCGAAAAGTGGTTCAGTGCCCCTGTATCAACCCCCCCCCCAGCAAACAAGCTATATCCGCCCCTGATGCACATCAAATATTGCCTATTTGTTCATACAAGTGCTTCTTTCTATTGTTTTTGTCTCAAATGAGTTGAAATTTATTTTGAGTCGAAGCTTTTTTTTCTCACTCGTGAGGAATTCTGACTGCTGCAAGGTTGATTGTAGTTGCTTTTAAGCAGGGAAAGAGGACAACAGTTCATATTATTTTTTTCAGATTTTTCCCTCTCAAAAGCTCTAGCTACCATTCATGCATAAATCATTATTTTTGTCCTGCTACCATCTTGTTTTCCATCACAACAGGCATTTGGAAGTGGCGGCGTATTGATGTGTGGTGACAATCCGGGTCCTAGTGACCATGACATGAATAATTCTAGTATGGACAACGGTCATGTGGCAAAGAGTACGTATTTGTCCAGATTTGCCAGCAGTTACAAGATGGCCGTTGATCACTTCTGTGATGTGGTACTTGGTGAGTCAGTTTAGAGGTCCGGTGGTGGGCGAATTAACTAAAACTGATCACGGAACAACGATACTTCATGTCAAGTGCGATGTCCTCCTGGATTTCCAACAGTTTCATGCTTTTACACCAAAGAGCTGGATCAAGACATTCAGATTGTCCGTCCGGCGGTCCATTAATGTGTATTTGTCTAAACCGTCCATCCATTCATTACATTCTCGCTACCACAACAGGGCTGCCAAGTGCCAACCCTCACGCAATGAGCGTGGGACTCATGCATTTTGGCCCTTTCTCACGCCAAAATTTTGTTTGATTTTCCATACATTTCTGTTGATCTCACGCATTTGGACCTCACACTTAAGTTATATCATTGGCCAATGGGAGTCTCACGCCAGTGGATTCTCACACATTGGCATATCTGCCACAATAAGTAACCACTTAAAGCATTTGATTGAAACTGGGTCAAGTACATGTATGTACTGTAATGCATTTATGAAATGGTGAAACTGTGGAATTAAAAGGAAACAGGGCATTTCACATGTACATGTGAAATCTAAGCTGATTACATGATTACCTAAAAACACTTGATAAAATCTAAATGAATTTCAAGTCAGACATGCAACATAATGCAATAATGAACTGATTAGAATTTGGAGTTCAAAGGCTTGCAGAAGCATGTACCCATCAATTGTGATGCATTTGAATTGCTCCATTTATTTGGTGTATTAAAATCAAGATAACAGTGTGTGATTGAATTTGTTGATATGCAGATTCTTTTTTGTCTTAATTGCTGTACTTAAATTTTTATTTTGCAACCTAATTAAACCCATTTCATTGATACATTTTGACTGTACAAAAAGTGAAATTATGCCTTTACCTTTAACACAGTGTAGGAAATACCCCAGGGCGACGGGCGATTTCGCCCTTGGTGAAGTCCATAATTATCTCCCTTAAAAATCCTCAAAAACCAATTCTTTTGGGTGACCATTTTCTTCAGAGTCGCCCGCATCTTTTTCAACAACAATTTTAGAAAAGTGCATGCACACCCATTTTTATCAAACATATCATTAAAAAATTTGTTGAAAACTGTTGAAGTTTTTTGAATTATCGCTCAGAAACCGCTTTTGCTTGCTTGTTCATGTGCATTATAGCCCCCCAAATTCAAGAATAGCCCCAAGTAATTCAAGAATAGCTCCAAGGCTCATTTAAAAATCACCCTTAAAAAATTATTAAAAAAAATCATACCCTGCTTTAACATGAAGTAACCATTTTTAGAGATATGCTGTATATGCCATATATTTTGCAAACATATATTTTTCATGATTTTGCTTCTAGACGGGGAGTTTGCATCACTATTTTTGTGATATTGTATTTTCAGTTTGTATAGGTATATCAAAGGGTGATTTTTGTGTGTGGTTTAATCACAGAATTCACAAAAATAACATCACTGCAAACTATTCAGCATGTACAGTATGCTGTTGTGTATATCTGTTAGTGATGTAATCAGGACCAGTAGTCTAGAGACTGAAAATGAAGGCTTCATTTGTTAAGGCAAGGTTCACCCTGACATCGAGTTGATTTTAATAAAAGCAAAACTGTGAGCGAAACATATTAACGAAAGTTTGACGAAAATCCATCAAGAATAACAGAGTTACGAAATTTTAAAGTTTTAAATTTGTGACGTCACATGCAAGCAGCTCCCGATATGTCATGTGATATAAATTCCATAAAGTGCCATTTTCCCAGAAATTTGAAAATGATTTTACTCGTGCATTCAATATATTATCAGAAACATTATTTCATACAGGCTTCTATGAAAAAAAAAACCCATTTCATTATCATGAACCATTAAAAAATGACAATTATGGAATTTATACTTCATGACACATGGGGAGTTGCTCGCATATGACGTCACAAAATTGAAACTTTGAAACTTCATAACTCTGTTATTCTTTGGTGGATTTTCGCCAAACTTTCATTAATATGTTTCTTTCATGTTTCTGATTTTATCAAAACCAACTTGCCTTTAGGGTGAACCTTGCCTTTAAGCCCTAGGCCTCATGACCAAGACCAAGTCCAAGAACAAGCAGTCTCGAGACCAAATCTCAACTACAACTTTGATGTATGAAGATCCACTTCTTGAAGAACATTCACGAAAAATTATTTTCACTTTTATATATTATTTCTGTGAATATTTTCCAATTTCCAGGTGATACGAGCGAAGTTGACATCAAACCGCAGGAATATCTCATGGCTTGCCACATTGCCGCGCTGTGTTCCCAGGCGTTGCGTGATGGGAGGAGTATGGAAGTCGGAGAACTTCCCTACAAAATTTGATTGAGCAAACTTCACCCTAAGGCCTAAAACAAAAATTGTTGTGTTGGAGTAACGGCTCACTGAAAACTATGGTCGGTAGGGCGGTTGTTTTTTTTTTTTTAATGGGCCACTATCAGTACCCAATGCTTTCACTTTATTAACTATAAGCCTACAATCGGCCAAATCGGAAGGCCCTATTTCTTGCAATAGTTCATCAATGACATCATTCAAGCCAAAGTTGAGGACACTAAAAGTATCTTTTTTGGCCCAAGTGTGCCCATTTTCTTTACTGCGTAAGACACCATGTTGAGGTAAACAGCTCGATCATCGCTAGCTACATGTAGATCTAGTTAGCGCAGCTAGAGGCTATAACTTGCGAGGCTCCATATAGAAGCGCACGAAGTGCGTTGTATGCGCGCATATGGCGGGAAAATCGCTATTCTGTCCGCAACACTTCCGGGTTTTCAATTCGATCGCAAAGTCAGCACGATATGCGATATTGATACTATCAATAGCAATACAAAGAAAGAAAAAAAAACGTAGGGTCGGGTGGGTTACGCCAGTACAACAATTTTTTTTTTTAGGCCTAACCTTTGGCCAATTTTTGACTAAATTCACAATATTTTGTCCAATTTCTTTCTACCTCTGCAAGATTAGAATCATCTTCTTTTGCACAAGCTATATAATGTGTATAACTGTAGCAGTATAATTGCTCAATTAACACATGGTTTTTAAATCCAGGCTTGCAAAATTTTAGCTTTGTTTGAAATCTTTTAGTTTAAGAAATTTTGGATAAGTTTCACTAATTTTTTTTTTCTGTTCTATTAGTTTAAAATCCCTAATGCATGTGTGTGTCATAATTAATACTGCAATTATTTCAAAGAAAGATAATGGTGTCGGGCTACTAATTAATTGGCCCCTAAAGGCCTCTGCACACTACACGACTTTTGTCGTACGACTGCACCCACTTGGATCCGAAATAAAAAACATAGCTTATATTTCATACCCGATCAGCGTGTACGAAATATAAGCTTTGTTTTTTATTTCGGATCCAAGTCGGTGCAGTCGTACGACAAAAGTCGTGTAGTGTGAGGAGGCCTTAAGGATATGTTAAGCAGCTAGATTTGGGCCATTAATGTGTACTACTTTTAGACTTCCAAAAACAATGTCCTTTTGATGTTATGAACCAACTCAATTTCTTTTATGTTGGCCAATAAACTTTTTTGCTACCCTCCACGGAATTGGAACAGTCCATATATATGAAGCATGTATATACAAAACGAAATATAATAGATTATTTTGACTCTATGAAACAAAATTCATTCCTGAAATGCCAAAAACCATGAAAACTACCTCAAATCAAGGTCAAATCAACATGGCAAGAAAATTCCTGTAAATATCACAATGTGGCATCCAAATGCCTGTTTATTGGAACTTTATCTGTAGGGACCCACATGTAGGAACCAAAAAAGATTCCACACAATAAGGAGATCGCTACCTCAATACTGATTTATGCATCATCAACATATTGAGTAAATTTATTGACAATTTTTAGTAATCACATCTGAGAATTATTACAACATACATTTGGTCCTCAGATATTTTGGATATGGGTGGTGGGGGGGGGAGGGGTGGTAGAAACCAAAAGTTAATCTTTAAGATATTTGTATGAAATATAAGGTAGTTTTCAGTGAACCGACTGAAGTTCTTTTATTTTAGTGTCAATTTACCTCATGTTGGCCAATAAACTTATTTGCTTCCCTCCACTGAAGTGGAACAGTCCATATGAAGCATGTATATATACATAAAGAAATATGCTACAGAACCATTTGGCTTTTTTCAACAAAATTCATTCCCCAAATGCCAAAAACCATGCAAACTACCTCATATCAAGTGCATCAGCCTGTATTGGACGTGTGAATATCACAATCATGTTTATTGGGACTTTATGGGCTCACATGTAGGAACCCCCCAAACAAAATGCATACAGTTAATTAGGAGATCGTTTAATCCTGATTTGCATCATCAATATACTGACTCAATTCACTGAAAATTTGTTAGTAATGATATGTGAAAATAATTACAACATACATTTGTCCATAGATACTTTGGATATCAGGATTAGTTTTTTTTTTTTTTGGGGGGGGGGTTGGGATATCGAATTAAATCTTGAAAGTGTTATATTGTTAAAGGTATTGGCTAACATTTACCACAGTTAAAAAAATCTGAGCCGCATGATTCCCCATGATACCAGTGTCTTTGATGAGGTCTAAAAATGAAGCCCTGAAAAAATTGTATTTCAAAATGATTATTTAGTGCTTTAAAAAAGTGAAAATCGTGAGTTGACCAGATTCACTTGCCCATTTCCTCCCATAGACTTACTGTGTGTACACCTATAGGTTAATAAAACTCGCCCCGAGTTTTATTGTTTATTCATGTATAACTTGCCATTGGCAGTGTAACTTTCCAAACTTTTGTATTCTAGTGTATTTATTTGTCCATTTGAACATTACTATGTAGCTCAGATATCAAATTTTGACAATTTTTTAAATTGAAGTTCCAAAATGTTAGCCTATCACTTTACGATATTATATTGTATAAAAGTATACATGGTTTTCAGTGAAGCAATGACAGAATTTGCATTGCTGTACACTAACAGAAATGTGATGTCATTCAAGCTACAGTGGTGCCTTCATTTAACATCACAATGCTCCTTAGTCCTACTTTAGTCCTGGATGAATCTTACTGTCCCATATTTAAATGCTATGAATGTAATGGCTAGGTTCATTTCCAGCATTTGGGCACTGGGTGAATTTCACCCAAATACCCAGACGATTTCAAGGTTTCGAAATCGGGTACCAGTGTTGTATCTGAGGCCAAGGCCAATTTTGGGTGGCCTTGCAGGGTTTGCTATTTCCCGGAAAATTCAAGTATTTCTTGGCCAAGTGGGAAATACTGGGGAATACCGGGAAATGCTGGAAAGTACTCAGGATGTATACTAGAAAATACTTCAGAATTACCTGGGTAATACCTGAAAATATTCAAGAAGTGTATTTCATAGCATTTCCCTGTATTTCCAAGTATTTCCCATATCTCTCCAAAATTATCGAGGCGGTCCGATATTTACCACCAGTAATTCCCACTCCATCCAATCAGGGCCTCAGCCTTGGTCCGAGGCATCTGTACAAACCCTATGAAAAAGTAGTGTTTTTGAAGCAGCCTCAGTCTCGGGACTTGTGACCTCAGACAAGACAATTTTGGGTACTAATCAAAGTTAACATTGGAAGCGGAATTGCAGAGTATGGATGAATGGCAGAAGTGGGGGACTATAGACGAGAGGACAGACAAGGGGTTGAAGAAGAAGGGGAATATTTTGTTGTCTGGCAAAAGGGCCCTTGCAAATGTTCCCGGCAGAAGGGCCGTAACACTAAATTGTCTCTAATTTGAAAACCATCGGCTCTTTTCAGATGAAATCAAAGTAGTGTGATGTTTTTAGATCCTTCTGTCAGTTTGTTAAGTGCAAATATCAAATAAGGCAATAAATCTCAAATTAGAGAAAATTTACTGTTATGGCCCCTCTGCCAGAAACATGTGCTAGGGCCCTTCTGCCAGACAACCAACAATTTGCAAGATGTGGCCCAAGTTAGCACCCTTGTCTGATACCGGTCCTCTGGCAGCCCTATAGACAAAGGATGTTGGATGAGAGCACGTACTGTAAGCCCCAATGTCATGATGGAATAGTTGAATTGTGTATAAGGATTGCAGATGGAGTTGATGAATGTGAGATTGGGGATGAAATAAAATTTACAAATATACACATTTGTTTAAGTATGTGTTCTTCTTTGAGTCAGGCTGCAATAGAGCACATGGTGACTGTAACTTTAAAGACACAACTTAACAATGACCACAGTTTGGAAAAAAAATTGTGAGATACATACTCCTCCAAGGTCTAAGTGTCTTTGATAAGGTGTAACAAATGAAGCCCTGAGAAATTATACTTGAAAGTGTTCATGTAGTGCATTGAAAGAGTGAAAATCTACAGTATCCAGTGTGACCTCCTGACCTTGTTTATTTCCTCCCATAGACTACTGTGTATAGGTCTAATTTACATGTATCAGCCGGAGTAAAATATGTTTATTCATGTGTACCATGCCAGTGGCAGCACTTTTCAAACTTTTCTATGCTAGTATGTTTAACCTTTTTATCACTACTATGTAGCTCACATATCAAAGTTTGAGTTTTTTTAAAAATTAAATTTCATAATGTTAGCTTGTGTCTTTAAGATAAAGCCCGTGTGTGTGTGTGTGTGTGTGCGTGCGTGCGTGCGTGCGTGCCTGCGTGCGTGCCTGCGTGCGTGCGTGCGTGCGTGTGTGTGTGTGTGAGAGATACAAAGTATTCACAAATCTTTTCACAAAGGATATTGTATTGTCATACCTGACCTCGGCAAATAACATCAAACCAATGATGATAACATACATGTATTTAATTACAGGCGACTCCCATTATAACTGAACAGTTGTAAAGTATTTTAAGATATACAGATGATTTGGGGACCTGAATTTTTACTTCGTTGTAACAGTAATTTTGTTACAACCGTGTTTGTAATAACGGGAGTATACTGTCTCAGTGAGCAGATGTCACTATGTATACTTCTATTGCAAAAACAGTTGTGGTTTTTTTTTTTTGGGGGGGGGTAGCGGGGGCACAACCATTTTCCCACAACTTCTCAAAAAATGTATGCATTTCAGAGTGTTGATTTTCAGGGCAGTGGTAGATGATATCTTTATATTTTAAAAACAATTGGAGAAAACATAATTTTTTTGCCATTTACCAAAACTATACACCAACAATTTCAGCACCTATGTTTTGTGAATGAAGTTTTCAGTTGAAAACAGTATTAACTCTCAAGCCTTGAGAAGGAAAAGGGCCCCAAGGGTTAAAAACCTTCTCCTCAAAGAGTTCAGAGTTAATGTCGTCATTCTCAACGAATGATATTAGTATGTACATTTGCCAATGGAATTGTTTTGACACCCCATACAGTGGAACCTCGATATAAAGAAGTCGGATATAACAAAATCCTGTTATAGCAAGGTGATTTTGCAGGTCCCATCTTTTAAGTTTCTTTGTTTTTGTACCCTGATATAGTGAGAAACCTGATATAACAAGGTAATTGTCGTGTTTTTTAGGCCCTCATTATAACGAGGTTCCACTGTACCACATTCCATACCATATTTCACTCATGAATAACCCTTTCGTGCATTACATGTAACTCCACGCATGATATCCCCATTGGAATACAAATGCCTCCCTCACACAAAATTTGCAAACATATGAATGAACAAATTTTTAACACCAACACATGATATAAATACATGGTTAAATTACATTTGTTTTACATCACTGTTTTAATAAGTCTATGAAGTGATATGTTGCACACAATCTCAAGTTTTGACATAATACATGTACTTTGTAGTAATACAATTTCTTACTTTAAAGAGTACAGAACTAATACTCCATTGAATTCTAACAGTATTTTATACTCATGGTCGTGTAATATGTACTTAAAAACTATAAATAGCTGCAAAATGGGTTTATTAAAACAATTTAAAATAAAACATTAACAATAAACAGGATTTCTCTGAATATTTTTTTACATTACATATTACACCGTTCAGGTATTTGGCTATTCATTGCAGAATAGGAAAAAGAATAGTGTCAAGTTTAATTTTCTGAAAAATTCAAGCCTGGATATTTTTCACCATATAAAAGCCAACCACATCTTTCTAATTTGTGGTGAGTGAGTTATTCAAATTTCAATTGCCGAGTTGATACATGTGGAAGTGTGTAAAATCTCAGCCCTTGGGACACGTGCCATAGCACCTTCTTATCCCAGACTAATCTGCACAAAATCTATACAGTATTACAAACAATGATTTCATAATGACTTCATACTGTAAGAAATACAAAGGAATATCAGTTGCTTTGTAACCCTCTTTGTGTACATGTACCTGTGTCACGAAATAAAAAAATTCAAATAATTTTTTTGTATGCAATTATGTGTCTGTGTGTTTATGTTTGTATGTGGGTGGGTGGGTTTGTGGGTGTGGGTGGGTGAGTAAATACACTGTATTGGGAACATATCAAGTCTATGTTATAAATCCTTGACAACATGTTGGCTATCAGATTTCATTTCCAAAAATGAATACCACAATATGATTAATAACTAGTCACAAAAAAGCTGAGGTAATACACGCATGCTCATAATTATGGAATATTTTGTTGATACTTAAGTTCTTTCTCCTATATCGTCCAAAATTTTCAAGACATGTGTTAATTTCACAAAAACACAGTATGTGAAGCAATTTTTGGATTTCATGAGATGACTTAAGTAAAAAAACTAGAATATATTTGAGCAAAATAACATTTTTTTTTTTTTAAATCCACAAAAAAATCATGAAAAAGTATTAAATTAAAGTAATTAAAAAACAACCACACAAAAAACTGATAAATTTTGATCTAATGTCATTAATCATTAAATTAACATCAGAATTGTCTGTAATAAGTCTAATAACGCGCATAACCACCACGTGACTCAACAACAACAACAATACCCCCATTTATAAACACAGGTTTTAGCGTCGAGTCGGACGCTACAAAATGCTCAGCATTACTGAAATACTTAGATTATAACTGTTTCACCTGGGGTGAGCAAATATTAATCCCAGATGTACTGTTCACGGAAAAATGGCAACTTCTAAAATGTCTTTTAAGTATTCCATAATTATGAGCATGAGTGTATTTTCATTCTTACCACTTACTTTAGCAGGAAAGGTTTGAAGACTTGCCCAGTCACTTCTTTAACTTTTAATCCCTGCCAGATGGAGCTATAATGATTTTTAAAAGTACTGAAATCAATTTTTTTTTCTTCACAAGATTAATGGATCAGAGCAAGATTGTTAATGCCTGATTTTGATTTCTCATTTGACAATTTCACATGACATGACATTACTCCAGTCTGAATGAGTCGCAGTACAGTAGGGGCATCCTACTAACCCCATGGCACACATTTTCCTTTGCCAAATTACCGTTGGCATTTCATTAAAAAAAAAGCAGCTTATTGCCATATTTTTGATATTACCTGTTCAATTATGTTTCATCCAAGTTACAGAATTCAACCAACATATTGATATCCAATCAGTCAGTTTTAGTGGAAAGATGTAGGAAGCACAGGCAAGAGAGTTTTTCACATCATAGGGTACCACAGTGTGGTGTCACTGTGGTTAAAAAATATGTGCGGACTGTGGCGGCATTAGGTGCAGCGTGTCGCACCTGGTTGTTTCTACCTATGAGAGAACTGCAGTTGCACTGAGTTATGCTTTGGCCATTGTCCCCACACATTTCCGGACCAGTTTGACATCAAATCTGCTCTCTGTTACAAACTAGAGATGGAAACTACAACTTACCACAGAGCTGTCATATAGTTGACCTAGCATGCATAAAATTCATAGGGACCAAGCAACAACTTGGTGATATTCAATATGTCCTGTATATTGTAAGTAACAGACATTTGTCCAGATTTGGTCTGGAAACTCACTTTGACTTATCAGAAATTTAGGTTATATGACTTCAACTCGTGCAAAGTCAACTGCACTTGTATAATTACAAGGATGTATTTCCAAGATAAAAAATTAAACATTCGTGCCCAAAGTAATCTATTTGGCTGGAAGGTGGGTGGGTTTGGTTAGCACAAGCACGGTATAACCTCTTATCCCATATAACTCTGTATCACTAAATATCTTGAATTTTGCCCTGATATATGACACTTTCTTATTCCACACATCAACTCCAAATACCATCAATGGCATTCCAGATATTTCATTATTTTGTCACATTTCCTGATTAACATTAAATTATCTTAAGCACTCCCAGCAGCTATTATCTGAACAAATTCAGGTTTCAAGGAAGCTCCTCCAACGAGAAATCCATCAACGTCTGTCTGCTGTCCCAGATCACGGCAATTGGCGGCATTTACAGACCCTACATGAAAAGAAATAACATGAAAACTTGCACATTTCTTTTACAAGATTCAATGTATTAATCATTGCATGTGTATATGTGTAATACTTGTATTATACTCTTCAATGCCTTCAGTGACACATGTGATTAGTAATGCCTTCAGTGACACATGTGATTAGTAATATACTTCCATCAGGGTGGGGTTGTTTTTGCAGTATACTCTCGTTATAAAGGACACTAATACAACAAAATCACATTAAAACAAAGTAATTTTATTGGTGCCATGCATCAAATTTCTATACCGAGTGTCCCAGAAAAAACGATACACTTTTAAAATGGCCCCCAAATAAGAACTATTTGGAATTTTTTGAAAAATGTGTATATGGAAAGCTTGAAATCTCTTTTTTCAAATGACCCCAAAAAGTCTGATATTGGTCCATGCTTGAGTGAGCACTGGCCACTTTTGTAAAGGACCTGAAAATTGGGTTGCGCAGGAATTGGCTATTCACTGTTACAAAAGATTCAAGCTCTCTTTGATTATGATTATGTGTGGAGCTAGGTTAAAGATTGGGATATGTAAATTAAAGATCTTAATGACTAACAAGG
>JZLH01S0504640.1:0-10910 GCA_001188425.1 Eucidaris tribuloides
ATCTGCCAATTTCAAATTTTTGATGCAGGTGAAGCCCCGGTGCTAAGACTTTTTAGGAATTATATCACTTATTCAAGGTGCATCCGCACCCGGCTGAGTTTAATTATGGCGAAACTTTAAACGCCAATTTCTCCGTTAACTTCTTGGGCTGTCTCAAAAATTGAACTTTTGGTGCGTTTCTAGCCCTTCTTCTTTTGCGTACATTTCAATGTTATATATCATTTAAAGCTAAGAATATGAAATTTTAAATCAAGCAAGAAACAAAAATGATTTGCGACTTTTGCCCTACTCTGGAGCGGCTCACATATCTGTTAACTCAAATCCCCACTACTGACAAAGTATAACACAGAAATCAATACGTGGACTAAGGTATTGTTGCCATACACAACTGCAGCAACGGAGCTTACTCCGACGGGTACTCAAACGTGCAATTCCTGCTTTTATGGCATATGAAGTGAATAGTCCCAATTATAATGAAATGTAATTTACTCTCAACCTGGAAACAATGAATGTGAAATTTTGATGAAGATTTTCAGCATCAACCGGTACTGTGTGTTCTCTTTAACTTCAACTCCATTCATACTAATATTACGCCTCAGAAATTTTTTGCATTCCCAGAAATTTGCCTCAGCCTTCTGATCCTCCTTTTTACTTCTTCCTCTAACTTTTCATCTTCCATAATTGTTCATCAAAGATATTGGTATGCTCCAGTTCTTTCCTCTCTGCATGTACTTCAGATTGTTCTGGTTTATTTTTACTGCCGTGTATTCTCTTGGACCCGATTTACACCAAGCTTTTAGGCCGGCCTCGGGCCGGCCCGAGGCCGGCCTAAAGCTTGGTGTAAATACAAAGGAGGCCCGAGGCCCTCCCCAATTTGGGACCACCTCTGGAGGTAGTCTCGGGCCGGCCTATATTCGGTGTAAATGGAAAGGAGGCCTCGGGCCCCCAATTTACCACGCGATGCGGTGCTGTTACGTAATACACAATACCCAAACAATGCCCGGACCGTACTTCCGGTGTGTGTAGTGTGCAGGTAAACCGTGAATCAAACCAATCAAACCAACCATCGTAAACAAAAGACATGAACTATTACATCCGTTTTATGTATCCTTTTTTTTCTTTATACAGTTGCACGAACTGCATTATGTTGTATCAACATCAACATTACGCGATATGAAAAGAAAAAACAATTGCTGTTTACTTCAGAGTGAGTCTCATTCCAACATTTATTTCTAATGTACTCTCTTGCGAGCCCTTGCGAGAGACTGATGTAGGAATGTTAACGTGCAACGTGTATGTCGCGCACGAAAAAAAAAAATCCTGCTTTCTTTTACATCAATGATAGGGAGACACAATGCGGCGAGTTTTGAAAAGGGGGCCTTTAGGCCGGCTTAATATTTGGTGTAAATGCACAAAATTGCGGGCCTCGGGCCTCCAATTTAGGCCGGCCCGAGGCCGGCCTCGGGCCGGCCTTTTGGTGTAAATCGGGCCTTGGTCTATTTAATCTTGGTCTTAGTCCTGTTTAAACTAACTTACTAAAGTTCTGTTTACTTACAGGATCCTGAAAATCCAAGAATTTGGTTTCCGGGGTAACGGCCACCCCTGACAGGAATTTGATGACACTGTTCTGTGGGCTGTTCTCGATGGCTCGTCGCCTCTGCTTCTGCTCCTCTCGTAATAGCATCAGCCCGGCTAAGATGTCTGTTGGAACTACGTCCAGGTCACGGAAGAACTCAGAGAACAGGAGGGCAATATCCGAGAAGGCACTCTGAAGGGGGATGAATGAGTCAAATAGCCAATATCAGGGGAAAAATTCATGAGGGAGCTCAGGGCAATTTTATCCCTCAGGTATGAGATGGCAAAATGGTTATTTTGAAAATAGCAGTTTTGATAAAAATTACTTATATATTGTATAAGTATATATTGTAAAAGTATCAGTCTTGGAGGCATTCACTTACTTCTTGTGCTTCACCTGTTGATGTGCAACAAAACCAGAATCTCAGTCTCTTGTCCCAATTCTGTTCATATTGCGCTTGAGTTTTCCTGAAACAAAACACAGGATAGAACGAAGATTCATACAGATATGATGGTGTATACGTTAATTAAGAAATTAAACTTGATTTCAGCATATATTGTTCATGTAAAGGAAAAGCGACATGTGACTAATATAATAATAATAAATAATAGTGAATTCTTGTATAGCGCACATTCCACCAATTAAAGATGCTCATGGCACATTAGAAACAACAACATTTATACAAAGAAATGCAACGAAAACACAAACATAAATGCAATTTACGGATAAGTGTGTTGTGAACAATTAAAATATGTTATACTAAATTAAAGAGGTAAGTTTTCAGGTTAGATTTAAATACTTGTACAGATTTTGCTAGACGTAGTGGGATAGGGAGATTATTCCAGTGTAGGGCCTGTGTGTGAGAAAGAACGCTCCCCCAATTCCGTTTGACTCGAGGTACCTGTAGAATTTGTGAGTTTGAGGATCGGAGAGTTCGTGGAGGGGTGTAGATATTTAGGGTGTGTTGTAGGTAAACAGGGCCAGATGAGTGTAATGTATGGTACACAAGGAGGAGAATCTTAAATATTATGCGTTTATCAACAGGGAGCCAGTGAAGAGAGCGAAGGATTGGGGTAATGTGGGTGGTTTTCTTGGTGTAGGTGAGTAATCTGGCAGCACAATTTTGTAGACGTTGCATTCTTGAAATGTCTCTCTGTGGGAGGTTACAAAAAAGTGAGTTACAAAAATCAAGACAGGAGGATATGAGGGCATGAATCAATTGTTCAGCAGCAAATTTAGTGAAGAACTTTCGAATTGAACCGAAGTTTCGTAACTGGAATCTAACAGATTGGCACAAGTGCGTTACATGGTTTCTTAAAGACAGATTGGAATCAACTATTACACCGAGATTACGTACAGATTTTGAGGACTTTACACTACTATTACCAATTCTAATTTCACAATTATCAGGCTTGACCTTAGACAGCATTTGTGAGGAACCAATCATTACAAATTTAGATTTACTGTCATTTAGTTTGAGACCATTTAGTGAAGAATATCCAAGTAATAGCCTTTTTCTTTCAAGATGCCATCCCAGATCAGCCAACTTTTTACCACATAATAAGTTATGGTTGGTGAATCTGAGCATGAGTATCACATGTCATTACTGCACTCATGTGACAATTTATTTTTCTGCAATGTCTGACTGTTATTCTAAACAATTTAATTTGTGTTTGAAACCACTGTAACAGTAATTTCCATGTCACACATTTCACCCCAAAATGGGAACAGACACCACACAATTACAAAATGTTAGAAATTCCAGGGGTTTAGAGGAGGTCATTGTTTGGTAATGTATGACATATCTAAATAATATGTGATGCTATTAATTTGTGACAAACTACTAGAAATACCTTGCTACTTTTCAAACTAGCTTCAGTCTTTGAAAAAGATTCCAACTTCATGGACATATGCATACATGTATATGCAAATATAAGTAGAATGAGCACAAAGATATGGTCATCTGCAAACAAGGCAATGAATAACTTAGGTCAAGTCTTTGTCCTCATCACAATTATGGTTAATATAATCATTGTTTTAGTTGCTGTTGAAGCCTGGGGGGGGGCAGTGTCATTACAACTTGTACACCATGCACGTGTGAAAAAACACGTAAAAAGGGTTGTTTTTCACGGTCGGACGATGTACGCGCGTACATTGAAAAGGGTATCAAAATGGCCAAAATCAGGAATAACGGATATACTTTTAACAGAAGGTTTACTTCAAAAGGGTATCTTTTCAAACTTGAATACTTGTTTAGGGTATTCTGAGATCGACTTTCAATTAGGTGTTTAGGAGTCATTTGTGAAAGTCGCATGTACAAACTCATGGTGTCGACCCTTGTAATGAAGCTGGCTCCCCCTAGCCCCCCCCCCCCCCCCCCGGGTGTTGAAGCTGATGTTTGTTTTACAACACAATTGCTTAGTTGTTGTTGTAGTTGTTTTTATTGTGGTGGTAATGGTGTGGGTTGTGCTTGTTTCTGTGTTTGTTGTCCTGGTTGATATTGTTGTTTTTGTTGTATTTTATTATGTTTGGTGGTGGAGGTTGTGTTGGACGAAGTTAATAAAGTGGTGGTTGATTTTGCTGTTGTGAAGGTGGTGGTGGTGATGGTAACTGTTGTTGATGTGATTGCAGTTGATGTTGTGGTTGTCACATTGGTTTTTTTCTGCTGCTGTTGTTGTTGTGGTGGTGGTGGTGGTGGTGGTGGTGGCGGCGTTGGTTGTAGCTGATGTTGTGTTTATGCTATGATTGTTGTTTTTGTTGTTGTTATGGATGTGTATGTAAATGTAGGTAATGTATTTTTGTCATAATTATTTTGTTGGTGGTGGTAGTGGTCATAGTTGATGTTGTGTTTATGTTGTTGTTATTGTATTGGTATTGGTGTAATTTTTATTGTTATTGTTTTTGTTGTTTATGTTGTTGTTGTTGCTATTGTTGCTGTTGTTATTGTTGGTGTTGTTGTTGATGGGTTGTTGTTATTGTTGCTGCTGCTTTTATTGTTTTTGTTGTTGATGTGGTTGTTGTAGTTGTTGATGTGGTTGTTGTTGTTGTTGCTGCTGCTGCTGTTGTTGTTATTGTTGTTGATGTGGTTTGTTGTTGTTGTTGTTGATGTGGTTGTTGTTGTTGTTGATGTGGTTGTTGTTGTTGTTGTTGTTACTCACAGGACTCGTTGTTGATTGCGTTCCACCCGGCTGGCGGTCCTCTTCATGTTGCGTTCCCTCTCCGTCTTTTTTAACTTGACGAAGCTGCGGCCTGCTCCGTCCCACACACACCATAACAATACAAGAAGACTGAGTAATGTTACAAAGTGGAATATGATAAGACCTAGGAAAGATTCAAACAGAAAAGAAAGAAATACATGTATTATAAATTTGCATTGGGGCACCTCCGCAACTACAGCATACGCATGAAAATTGGGGATTCCAGCATGGCTGACAAGCAAAAGGGGGCATTATAAGAACAACCAAAATAAGCAAGAAACTGGGCTTGTCATGCTCCGGAATGAGTGATTATCAAAACTGATACACAACAGAACAGGTGGAAAATAAGGGTTAGACCCTCCACAAATACATACATGTACCACTGAACGCCCCTCCCCCTTCTACTCATCCTCCCTTACTTATGCAAATTTATTCAAAATCACATCTTTTTTTTTTCTGGAATACTTTTTTCCCTACCTTTCACCATCAAAACTGATAACAGTTAGTAACAGCAGTCATGTAGTTTACATACTGTACAAGTCTCAGAGCCATCCTACAGGGACATTATTTGGCAAAGTAACGGAAGAAAATTGCACAACTGATTGTAGCCAGAGTGTAACAAAATGTATAATTACTCATGTAAAAAAGAAAATCCATGATTTTGCACATATGGTTTATGAGTACAGTAGTGTTACAACAAAATCTAAAAGACAAAAAAGAGTTCAATATTATGTTATTCATTGCAATGCATGCTGAATGTATTTAATACTAAGCTAAATTGTGGGACTGTATTATCGCAGAAGGGTAGGGACAATGATTTTCCGTTTCAAGAAAAGGCCTTTTCCGTTTCCAAAAATCTGGAATTCCGTTTCAACTTGTCTGAAAAATGGAAATTCCGTTTTACCATATACTTTGTATATACATGAAGAAAAATGACAATTCTGTTTACATAAAACTTGAAACAAATATTTCTTGCTGTTTGTGTTTTTGTGTAAACTTTTTCTAATTTTTTTTCTGAGTTTCATGTTTTTTCCTTTCAAAAAGTAAAAATTCAGAGAAAAAAGAGGTTTTCTGTGATTTTCCATTCGAAAACTCATTTTCCATTTCAAGTTGTGATTTCCGGAAGTTCCGTCCGTTTTCCGTTATCGCGGAAAATCACTGTCCCTACAAGCAGTGTTTGACTTGAAAAGCGGCAACATGGTACAACATTGAGGTACATGGACAAATAGATTGAGATTCTAGTTTGGATGTCCCTATGGAATTGGAAGGGTAGTTTGTACAGGAGTGTCTTTACGCTAGTGTTTGATAATTACATGTGTGTGTTGTGTGTGGTGTGTGATGCATGTGTGCCATGTACGTGGTTGTGTGTGTTGGGGATAAGGGAAAATCAATCACTATACAGAGTATATCCTTTTTCTGAATTGTGTTGTGAAAAGAAATATCCTCACTCGTGTGAACAAAATTTCAAAATTCAAGGGGACTTCAAAATCATTTAAGATTGATTTAATTGAATGATTGTATTGTACAAGAAAATACTTTTTCATCACAACTGCAAATTCATTGAAAAAAAGGAAGTGCAGCGTTTTACACAGTCGACCTGGCAGGGCACTCCAAACATTGCCAGGGCTCAGGAATTTTATGAGCCAGAACAATTTTATGGTTCAGTAAATGGAGATGATATTATTTCATACATTAGGGAATTTTACAGTGAACAACATAAGTGAAATTATACCACACATATTTCACATAGAGTACTGTATTTTACATTGATATTATCACTACTGAAATGAACCATCTTAAGCATATTGTAAACTTCATTTTATAGTTGACTTCAGACCATAAATTTAGACCAATGCATCTTTTTTTCTTTCTACATGAAAGTGTAAATCAACTTACATGTTTACCTGTTGGTTGAATTTGGTGCAATATGAAATGCTAGTGCCATTATATACATGACATGTAGTACATTAGTAGTACTAGTAGTAGTAGTAGTAGTAGTAGTAGTAGTAGTAGTAGTAATAGTTGTAGTAGTAGTACATGTAGTAGTAGTAGTAGTAGTAGTAGTAGTAGTAGTAGTAGAAGTAGTAGTAGTACATGTAGTTATATCATATGAGTAACGATTTCATGTGACGATTGGGGGGGGAGGCGGAAACATCGAAAGGCAAAATAATTTCTACTCGCCGGCCCGTGGGAAAAAAAAATGTGTGTCAATACAAATTCTGATTCAACCCCCCCCCCCCTCCTTCCGTATTAACCATAGTTTACATACAAAGCTTATTCCATCAAGTTTGCCGCCTTTTGAACGGGCTCGTAGAAGTACAAAACTATTAATCTATCCAATAGAATTCAGGCTTCAAAAATCAAGGGGGAACACCAGTAAGGTTGTTAGAATTATATCTACAGTGTAACACACTGGTATCACTTGTATAAGAAGCAAGCAGATCCCTCACCCAAGCTTCATCTGTGTTGCCATCCATCCCTGGGAAATGCTTACGACCTTCAAGTTACATGTACCACAAACGTGAATAAATATACAGAGTTTACGTGGCTGACAGTAAAAACCATGCTGTAGGAACGGGTGTTGTTGATTGATAAATTGTAGCTAAGTAGTACATTGCCATGAATTGTATCCACATTCAACAGCACATAATAGACGAAATTTCGATTGTATACCATTCAAATAATACATGTATTGTTTGTAATATCACATAATATTACATGTATATAAAACGTGCCTATTTAGAGTTGAATTTAAAAAATAAAAGTTCCATGTTACCTAGTACTGTTTGTTTGATGAATTGTACACTGCATTGGTTGTAGGACGCCACCAACCAGCGAATGCTGAGCATGGACCATACTAGACTGCACACAAAGATTGCTGAAAGAACAAGTTACAGACAAAACATGTAGATTGATTAGTAATACAGACATATAACATGGCACTACAGTGGTCTCCACTTAATGGAGTAACATTTAACCCTTAGCATGCTTAAGAGGCTCCTGCGCACATTGATACAACAATCGTAATACATGTAATTGTGTTTTTTCTTCACTTTTGTACAGAAGACACTAAAAGATAGCTAGTTTGCATTAAGTAAGATCTGTACAAAAATAACTATTTTCATTACTACAAAAAGGAAACTGAAATTCAAAAAAAAGTGAAAAGAACAATTGTCATCATCATCCCCTCAAAATAAATTCAGCGTGTAGAGAGTTAAAGGGTGCTCCTGTTAGTTAGGTAAAATTTTGCAAACATGGATGTTTTTTATTGAAATTTACTCCACTTACCCTATGAAGTGGACACAACCGTACAAACCTGTAACTACTACAACTACAGAACCAATGAAGACTACATGTATATTCTACTACAATTTCTGTCATGTCCATCTATGGTACAGTAGCAACAGCATCACACTACTACAACAATTCTTCCACTGAGAATCAGCACTTTTCCTATAGATGTGTATAAATGCTTAATGAATTGCATGTACATGTACATGTACATAATTCAGTGCAGAAATTTCGAAGCTCCCAATTTACCCTACATCCGCAATCTGAATAAATATAAGTCAGAACTCAAAAATCACTAGCAATTTCAACTTTTTGTTCACACACAACCAATGGCATAGACTCGTGGTCCCTTCGTAAACTTTGTTCGGCAAGGACATAAAATGTGCTTGTTGCATGCTTTGATCTGGACCCTTCAGATGTCTATACATGTACATGCATATCAAAATCTATTATTTGTAGCAGTCAGGATGATATTAAAAATGATAATCATTTTGATTTTTTTTTCATTGTGAAAAGGTCACTACACAAATATTATTGTAGTATTGCATACATGTACAAATTAAACAAATAAAGGAGTATCTGTACTTTAAAGGTCAAGTATGCAATGATCAGACAAATATTTTATGATCTCTCCTTTCATAAAATATAATGGTATTGTCATCAAAGACATAGGAAAACAGAATCAATCCTACTAGACAGGTTGGCTGCTATAGACAGGTTTCTTTATATCCGTCATTGTAAGTTTCTTGATACATGGTTGGTCAATTGCGCATCATGTGATTAATGATATTCCCACTAGATCCACGGAGGTGTCGCCCTTGTGACGTCAATTCAGAAATAGTCGACTATTTGGGTTTTGACGTCACATATAATAATGTCAATACCCAAATAGTCGATTCACGGCTTGTAACAAAACTCAGAAAGTAACGCTCCTCGTTAAAAACGTGTCGCAATTGTGTCCCAATAATCTTTTTAAAAATGTTTCAGTGCTTTGTTTGCCATTTTGCGCGCTCACTGAGTCTTGTAAATCTTGACCAAACGTGTTTTGTAAAGGAAGTCAAATTTTGTGGAGGAAGTATAGTTTTAATGTACGGTACGCTATTTTTTCCCGTGCACGTGAAAGACATTATAGCATGCTACATGTACACCCGTATGGAAGTCTAGCAAAGTTTAAGATTCACACACACTGGGCTAGATTCTTCAAGTTTGAGTTTTGATTACAGTTGAAATACGAATGATGATGAAATAAGTGTTTTATAGGTTTATGAAATTGGTACTTGACTAACTAGAGTATACGTTTAGGAAATTGTATCCCTATCCGTACCGCAAATAAAAATAGTACAGTCCACGTAACCTCAGGCTCGTCATAGTTTCATCCAGAGACTCTCGTATCAGTACATATTTGTATACTGTTCTTGATTCAGGGAAACATAAATTGTGGACTATTTCCAATCTTGCTATTTACCTTAAATTATAAATAATAATGGTGTATCTTAAAACACAAAATGGGATACACACTGCCTTTAACAGAGATCTCAAGATATCACGTCAACATCTAGAGGCAACGTACTTTACAATGTTCTGCTCAGCGCACGTGCTGACGTGCTGGTACATTTAATCAAATCCGAAATCCTCTGTTTGTCTACACCACAAATACAAGTCAAGTCAGTATCTTGAATGGTGCGATGGAAAAAAAGACGGCTTTCTCTCCTGCCACCTCGTTTGCATCGGCTCTACTAGTACTGAAAGCGGTGGTCAGACGTAATTGAAATTCAGCCCATATGTTATATGGTTAGAAAAAAAAATCAATAGCTCTCTCATTGGATGCGGAGAAAACGAGCTAGGGAATAGAGACGTCGGGGGATAGCCAACAACCAGTATGGCAGGTGGAGTGTGTGTTTCACTGACTGTACTACGGACTTTGATTAATTCTGAACGTGTTGCACGTTCATCAATGCTTAAAGACAGCATCCATGATTTGCACACTGCGAGATGAATGTATTGACCAAATAATCATTTACAAATTGTTTATGATTCATACATACATGTACAGATCTTAACATCTCGGAAAAGGGCTAAAAAGTCAGGATTCGTGATAGCTGGGGTCTGAAACCTAGACTTACAATATTGTAATTAACAAAACACAACTTATTAAATGCAATGATCCAGTTACAAACGATATAGATATAAATTTCAACATATCCTGAATTTTGAACACTGCATGTTCCAGTACCTGTCTTTAGTGAAATCTGAGCAAAAGCAGTTTGCTGAGTAAAAAAAAAACACAGCTTAATCCGTTTTTTTTTCCTCCACCTACTCTACCACCACCACCTCCTCCTCCTCTTTCTCATCATCCTTCTCCTCCTCCTTTGCTTCCTCCTCTTCCTATACCTCCACTTCCTCCTCCTCCTCCTTTCCTCCTCCCCTCCCCCTCCTTTTCCTCCACCCCTCCTCCTTTTCCTCCTCCTCCTCCTCCTTCTCCTCCTCTTCCTCCCTTTCTCCTCCTCACTCTCCTCCTTCCCTCACCCTCCTCCTTCTGCACCAACCTCCTTCTCCTCCTCCTCCCCTCCTCCTCCTTCTCCCCCCCCCACTCCTCTTCCCCCTCCTCCCCTTCCCATCATTTTCTTCCCTCTCTTCCTCCTCCTCCTTGTCCTCTTCCTTTCTCTTTCTCCTCCAGTCCTCCTCCCCTATTTCCCTCCTCTACCCTTCCAACTACTCCTCCCCATCTCCCTCCTCCTCCTCCTTCTCCTTCTCCTCATCCTCCCCTTCTTCTCTTCATCTCATTAATCCTCCTTCTCCTCCTCCTTCTTCTCCTCCTACTCTGCTTCCTCCTCCTTTTCCTCCAC
>JZLH01S0504695.1:1068-28653 GCA_001188425.1 Eucidaris tribuloides
AAAGGTAAGCCCGTGCGGAGCCCCCATGTTACGTTGTCCCAATAATCAGGTCTTTGAAGAAAAACCCCGAGAAAACCTTTTGCCATTTCTGCTTACGTTTCCTTAGACGTTCAGCCATTTATTCGCATCTCTTGATCGATCTCTTTACAATGATCCATCGATTACAATGATATCCATTCATTCGTAACACTATCACTCAAGAAGATAACATTTGTAGCACTCGATGGTGATAGCAATTTGCGTTTTGCTGATCTCTTTCGTCCATTAGCGTCACAAGCTTCACAACACTCATGAATACATTTGAGTATGCATAAAATGAAAGTGCATTGCAGTCTATAGATAGTACTGTGAGGGTACTTTTCCATAGCAGCAAATGGTAATGTGCATGCCCACGCATCAAACGTCCCTGGTGCGCACCTAGGAGTGAGTTGACTGTCAAACCGTATACGCATGGTTTAAAGTTCTTTTTGTGAATTTGGGCCAAAATGTCTTTTTCATATAGAAATATACATTTTTTTGTTTCCTTGAGTTAACCCCTTGGGGACGACGGGCTTGTACAGAAGCCCACTGCATTGCACACTCAGAGACGACGGGCTTCCACAGAAGCCCAAAATCTTTGACCAAATTTTTGGTCAAACATTGGATTAACGGAAGAGTTTTATTGTTTAATGCGTCTGTCCCATACATTGCACATTTCTGACCAGTATAAATCGAAAAAAAATGATATTCTGTGTGGAATTTTATAAGAAAACGGTGGTTTATGTGCCCTTCACGGTCAACCACGTAGAAATCGCGTCGTCTCTCAAAGAACAACAGTGCCGTACAGCATCGAGCCCAAGGGGTTAAATAGTTTCAGATGTGGAATATAAAAGTAAATAATCACCCTTTGACTTCAGGCAATGAGACAAACTATAACTTCCTTGGTGATCCGAATGTACATGTATACGCTATCTTTCCTCAGCTTCGCTTTGGAAAATAGCTACATCCAGATCACCTCTGAAGTGGTAGTTCATTCCAACTCCTTCACCAGTGTTAAAGGCAGTGCATCTCTTTTGCATGCCTAAAAATTAACACTGTGTAAATACAATGGCATTTAGAAGAAAATGCCATCTGGGAACCTTTAGCAAAATATAGGAGCTACAAACTCAGTTTTAATGGAACTATAGTGACCGTTAAACTCTGATTTTAATTTTTTTCTCGCGAGAAAAAAATTCCTACCATAGAACGTACACTAAAACGGCTATTGTTTTTCTTTCGCATTTTTCAAATTCTAGGTAATTACTGACCCCTAGATTTCAGACATGTCCTTCATCAATATCCTAAGGGCATGGGTTATCTTTTCCTGCTCTGCGAGGATGTTTGCAAATGAGTTCCACTGCGTTTAAAGGCAGTGGATCTCTTTTGCATGCCTAAAAATTAACATTGGGTAAATACAATGGTATTTAGAAGAAAATGCCATCTGGGAACCTTTAGCAAAATATAGGAGCTAGAAACTCAGTTTTAGTGGAATTATAGTGACTGTTAGACTCTGATTTGACTTTTTTTCTCGCGAGAAAAAAATTCCTACCATAGAACGTACACTAAACGGCTATTGTTTTTCTTTCGCATTTTTCAAATTCTAGGTAATTACTGACACCCAGATTTCACAGACATGCCCTTCATCAATATCCTAAGGGCATGGGTTATCTTTTCCTGCTCTGCGGGGATGTTTGCAAATGAGATCCACTGCCTTTAATTATTTGCTTATTTGTCACTCAAGTCTTGGTCAAGCTCTCGGCTTGTTATAAATGATAAATCATATGAAATTAGACCGTTGCTCATGTTGCATATTGTAATGGTAGTCTAGGTTTCAGACACTGGATGTAGCTTTCTCCTACTGATTTAAAATTTGGTAGTGTCTAACCTTCGTAAAGATTGCCTGACAATTGTCCAACAGCACCGGTGTGAGTTTTTGACTTTGAAAAGCTCTGATTACCAGATATTCAGTTTTCACTAGATGATACATGAATCAGGTCTGACAGTCAGACTAGTTTAACGGCTGTTTAAAATTCAAATTCAGTGGGCATTGTTACGACAGTGCATTCTATTTGAATTTCATCAGCCCTTATTTTTCAAAAATAATTAATAAATAAGTAACTAACTAACTAACTAACTAACTAACTAACTAACTAACTAAATAAATAAATAAATAAAATAAATGAATAAGTAAATAAATGGAATAGATTCACTTAAATAAATAAATAAATAGATAAATAAATAAAATAAATGAATAAAATCAATAAATAAATGAATAAGTAAATAAAATAAATAAATAAATGAATAAGTAAATAAAATCAATCAATAAATGAATAAGTAAATAAAATCAATAAATAAATGAATAAGTAAATAAAATCAATAAATAAATGAATAAGTAAATAAAATCAATAAATAAATGAATAAGTAAATAAAATCAATAAATAAATGAATAAGTAAATAAAATAAATAAATAAATGAATAAGTAAATAAATGGAATAGATTCACTAAAATAAATGAAAAGAATAAAGAAATAAATATTAAATTAAAAAATAATAGAAATAAAATATGTATAAAAGAGTGATAAACAACTGAAAATCAATGTATAATACAAGTGACATAACTGGTCTGAAGTAAAATTAAATACTACATGTAAATGAATGATGGCATCTCCAATGACTTAGATCAATCATACACTTGAAGATAAAAATGTCTCATTTACAGACATAATTATATCCACATTGTGAACGTCTGTATTGAAAACCATTATGTACAGTAACTTGCAGAAAATAATAGCAAATATACATATGAGATTCACATAAACCATGCATCTGTAAAGTTGTCATGCACTGGTACGTCAAAAATAATATTTCATGATAAAAGATTAGTACACCCAAAGATGTATAAAAGAAATTCTGGTACGATGATGAAATACTCTATAAAACCAAGCAAATATCACTTGAAATAAAAAGATGACTATAAAACAACAAACAAACAAACAAAAGAAATTTATTTTGTCATGCAAACATATTGTGAAATTACTTCATCATCAATTAATAATGATCAATTATATGTATTTGCAATGGAAGCTCACAAAGCTATTGTTGGGACATGTCATGGCTTTCTGGGTGCAAAGTCTGGCCAAGTCCATGGACTCTCTTTCTAAGAAAATCTTGGGTTTGATTTTCGGCCCCAATATTTGAGAACTTTGGACTCTTTACTGCTTCCAGAAACAGGGTTGGTAAGGTTTTTTGCAAAAAAGAACAACTATGATGCATCTCTCCATTAGGATATTATTTTAACATTTGACCTCATTTGACCTTTTACCCCAAAATAACATTGAGGTCCATGTAAGGCATCTACCATCCAAGTTTGGTTATAAACGGGCAAATGGTCACAAAGTTAATCTAGTTTCACAATCGTTACAGGGGTCGCGCTTAACTTTTTTTTTTAAAACTAGCCAGGCGGACTAGTCAACATAAATTTTGAGTAGTCCGCCAGAATTCTGCCTAGCCGTCCCCCCAAATTGAATATTTTTCAATTGAATATTTTGTGCAACATTAAAGAAATATTTTGGCTAGCCATGTGGACTAGTTACTTCAGATTTTGACTAGTCCGCCATGATTTTTGCTAGCCATTGGCTAGCGGGCTACTGTTAACCGTGAACACTGCGCTATGGATGGACGATGAACGGACACCGGTACAGATACTTTTAAGCTTACTCCACCCTGGTGGGTCGACAAAAATCAGATATCAAAAACGTAAAGGCAGGGCGTCTCTTTTACATGCCTAAAAATTTACATTGTGTAAATACAATGGCATTTAGAAGAAAATGCCATCTGGGAACCTTTAGCAAAATAAAAGAGCTAGAAACTCAGTTTTAGTGTAATTACAGTGACCGTTAGACTCTGATTTGAATTTTTTTCTTGCGAGGAAAAAATTCCTGCCATAGAACGTATACTAAACGGTTACTGTTTTTTCTTTCGCATATTTTAAATTCTAGGTAATTACTGACCCCCAGATTTCACAGACATGCCCTTCATCAATAGCCTAAGTGCATGCGTTATCTGTATTCCTGGTCTGTGGGGATGTTTTGCAAATGAGATCCAACTGCCTTTAAATCAGATATGCTTATCTCTGTTATATCTTAATCAAACAATGCACCCATAGGTGTGATAGGTGGTTTAATTTCATAATATTTGAATCATTCATCATATTAACTTTAAACCTTTTGGTTTTACAAGTTTTATACATCAAATCTTGATTTTTGTGTTCAATGATGCACAGTGTGTTTCGCCACTCATTTTTTTTTCAACCATGATCTTACTTCTTATGTATTTCTTTGTAAAAAATAAGACATGTTTTGTTTTTTTCAAACAAATTTAGATTTAAAATTGAACATTTCGAATCAATTTCAAACGATTTAAAGGCAGTGGATCTCATTTGCAAACATCCCTGCAGACCAGGAAAAGATAACCCATGCCCTTAGGCTATTGATGAAAGGCATGTCTGTGAAATTTGGGGTCAGTAATTACCTAGAATTTGAAAAATGCAAAAGAAAAACAATAGAAAAAAAAATCAAATCAGAGTTGAACAGTCACTATAATTCCACTAAAACCGAGTTTCTAGCTCCTATATTTTGCTAAAGGTTCCCAAATGGCATTTTTATGCCCCTGCCGACGAAAACTCGAGGGGGCATTAAGCGTTGCCCCTGTTCGTCCGTCCGTCCTTCCGTCCGTCCCCCTAATTGGTTTCCGCACGATAACTTGAAAAATATTTGATGGATTTAAAAAATTTTTGTTGTGTAGGTAGATCATACTAAAATACAGCTCAAGTTCGAATTCGGAGTCCGCAGGTCAAAGGTCACAGCTCATTATATATGCGAATTGGTTTCCGCACAATAACTTGAAAAATATTTGACGGATTTAAATTTGTTTTGGTGTGTAGGTAGATCATACTAAAATACAGCTCAAGTTCGAATTCGGAGTCCGCAGGTCAAAGGTCAAAGCTCATTATATATGCGAATTGGTTTCCGCACAATAACTTGAAAATATTTGACGGATTTTAAAAATTTTTGGTGTGTAGGTACATGTAGATCATACGAAAATACAGGTCGAGTTCGAATTCGGAGTCTGCAGGTCAAAGGTCAAAGGTCACAACTCATTATATATGCGAATTGGTTTCCGCACAGTGACTTGAAAAATATTTGACGGATTTTAAACTTTTTGGTGTGTAGGTAGATCATACTTAAATACAGGTCGAGTGCGAATTCGGAGTCTGCAGGTCGACGGTCAAAGGTCACAGCTCATGCAGATTGCTCTCCACATGATTACTCAATAAGAAATGCTTACTGATGGCGTCAAGCGGGGGCATCCGTGTCCTATGGACACACCAAATTTCTAGTCTTCTAAATGTCATTGTATTTACACAATGTTAATTTTTAGGCATGCAAACGAGATCCCCTGCCTTTAAATCTGCCAACCTTACTAGAAATTGAACTTAACGCTGTAGTATCAGTGTTCACTCAGGAAGAATTTCTGCAAAGCCACATTAAAGGACCACCTCCCCCTAAACTTCATCAAAAAGAAAAAAGTAAAATCTTGTTGTGGTGTGCCATATTTACAAGACAGAGCTATTACGAAAAATACAAGTAGCTTACTGATAGCACTTCACATTGTTGAGGCTAAAAAACAAAAACAACCAGATTGGGCTTTTCGTTTAAAAATACTCACTTTTTGTTCAGTAGATGCCAATATAATTTATCTGTTAACCTCTGAAATCAATGCTTTAAGCTTTTTTCCTTAGACCAGGATTATGAATTTGTACAATCTAACTATAAAAAACCCACATATATGTATGTTTTTTTGCACAGTGAACCTTGCACACAAAATAAGTTCTCTTCTGGGCTTTTTAAAATAAACAACTTTCACATATATGCATTAACTAGTGTAAAGTACCTCAATTTGCAGACTGCTAATAATTACACAAAAGACAATAAAAACTGTAAAGGTAAGTGAAATGATGCTGTATAGCAATGAAAAGAAATACATCAACTGTATAGCCCTCTGTTTATTTCTATTAATTCTTTATAAACACAATTGCAGTTTTCTTCTCCAAAATGTTACAACATCATTACCGCTGGCTGTTGCTTAATCTACATTTTTTAAAACAAAAATCCAGTTACAGTGGACGAATCAATGGGTCAACCATAAGATCAGTTAACTTGAGACTGTGTTTTTTAAAAGCATGGAGTGTTAGTTGTTGAGCGAGTGATCAATAAATATGTTGCCGTGTGTGTTAAATTGGCGCAGCATCCCGGATGATACCTTTTTTGCTCAACATCAAACCAAGCCATTGACCTGTGGAGTGCAAACAAGTTATCTCTTGTTATTAGATAAAAGCACAAATAGTTTATGATACAGACAGATTGGAGACTAGAGCAACTTGCCAATACAAAAAAACTTGTGCAGGGCTTGAAAAACCTGGATACCCAAGTACCTGGGGCACCTGAAGATCCCAGTCAGGCACTCAGACCAACAAAAAAAAACCCTGCCAAATCAGGCAGTGCCCTTTTTCTGCTAAATTTAACCCCAAACCAAAAAGATAACCAACAATTGGAGATTTGTTTCGTCCAAGAATTTAGGCATTTAGATTTTGCTGTCAGGCACTTAAGTCTACAATTCAAGTGCCCGACTGGCCAGGCCTAAAAATATTTTTTTGTTGTGGCCTGTTTGTGACACTTCTTCAACAATACACACGAAAAGCTGTCACATTTTCTTGCCATGATAAAACACAAATTGACTTGTGACAACTTGTTCATGAATACACAATTCAGAACAGCTAACAACTTGGTACTAGTCCTGTTGTCTCATGCAGGGGTCAGAAAATTTTCGGTTCGTTCCAAGATTTCTTGTGCTCCTGACATAAAAAAAGGAAACAGTAGGCCTATATTAGGTAGTCTTGGTCTTGGACACTACGGTCTTGGTCTTGAAAGGGGAGGAGGTCTTAACCTCAGCACAGATACCTACACGCACAGTGTCAAACACAGTAGTTTTGGTTTTGGTGTTGGTCTTTTAAAAAAATATGATCTTGGTCTCTGTAGAGATAAAGACAAGCTAGGCTAGTCTTATTCTTAGTCTAGAAAAGGAAAAGTCTCAGTCTCAGCAGAGAAAAAAGCTTGGTCTTGGACATACAGGTCTTGGTCTTGAAAGGGGAGGAGGTCTTAAGGCCACTAAACACCGCGTAACGCGACGGTCGGCGACACGAGAAGATCGTTTTATCTTGCGATGTATAGTGGTTCGTGATGCGACAAGATGATTTTCAGCAAAGACTGAACATATTCGGTCTTTCACGACGGACTGTCCGCGACGGAAACGTCTCATCGTGAACCGTCACATCGTGCGGTGTATAGCAGCCATTATTCTCAGCAGAGATTACAGTCACAGTCTTGAACATAGTGGTCTTGGTTTTGGTCCAAAAAGGCTGGTCTCAGTGTCAGCAGATATAAACAGACCTCAGTCTTAGTCTAAAAAAAGAGTGTTTCAGTCTCAGCAGAAATAACAAAGCTTGATCACGGCCACAAAATCTTGGCCTCTGTTCTCAAACTGGTAGGTCTTGGTCTTAGTCTTGAAAAGGGAACTCCAGGTCTCAGCAAGACACTACATGTACAAGCAAAGATGTCCTGGTCTTGGTTTGAAAAGGGGTGTCTTGAACTCATCAGGAACAATTACAGGCATGGTCTTAGGCAAGGAAGTCCTGGTCTTGGTCATACGAAAGAGTGTCTTGGTCTTAATAGCGAAGAGAGCTATTCTTGATCCACAGCTTGGTACTGGTTTTGGTTCAAGAAGGGAGGTTTTGTTTTAAGAATGGATGACCAAGATATTATCTTAGACACAGAGATTTTAAACTACAATGACTATCTGATCAACACAGCACACACACACAATCATGATTCGGATGAAATGGCAAAGAAAGTTGCACCTGTGACATATGTTCATAAACCATGTGAACCAATATCAGTATTTCAAGAAAGCAATCACCTTCTGTTCTTAAGGGCATATGTCCCATTCAGATTCTGTTAAAAATGACACTAAGTTGAATTACATGACTGGTTTATATTGAGTATTTTCAAGAAATTTCCCAATGATGATTACATAGTCAGAATACGAGGTTTCTGTGAAAGAAACTGGAAATTGAAATGATGATCACCTGTAATATTCAACAAAAGCAGACTGAAGCATAAAAGAGAAATATAGTATAATTCTTCCCAAAGAGGTAGAGTATGAATGATATACAAGGAATGTACACCAGAGCGATTACATGTAATATCAGTAAGCACCTGTAACCATAATATAAATTATACAGTCAGTTTTTCCTGACAATATACAATATTTGTGCTTACCGAGGGCTAGAATTAAAATAGAGAGGAGAAAAAAATATCACAATATATTTATAGGACCATATGAATGGTGAATTTAATTTAATGAATAATTCCTGAAGAAAATTTATTTTCTTTTAATAAATACAGTGACATCTACAACATATGCTTATTTCTTAACATTAAAATCAGAAAGAAATAAGAGAATTAGAGAGAATTTTATAATTCTGCAAACAAATTCATACAAATCGTATCAGGTATAATTTTATTTTCATCACATAAATAATATCAGGTTTTATTTTATGTGTCTAAATTGGCAATGTGGACATATCATACACTCACTTTTCTCCACAGATTCTTTCTCCACTGGTTCTTTCAACTAATTTTCACAAATTCCACCTCTTTTTCTCTTTGATATACAGAATTTAAAAGAGCAAAATTTATTCCTATTATCACAATTTTATCAACTTACAATAATGAGTAGTTTGGGATGTTTGGAATTTTAGGGTGAGAGTAATGCAGGTTTTTACTGGATACAAATCACCTATTTGAATCTTGGTTTCTGTATGTCATATTTATAAACTTCCAGTAGCAAATAATATCCAATAATCTGATTCCCTTTATAGGGACAGTGATTTTCCGTTTCAAAAAAAAGGTTTTTTTCCGTTTCCAAAAATCTGGAATTCCGTTTCAACTTGTCTGAAAAATGGAAATTCTGTTTTACCATAGACTTTGTATACATGAAGAAAAATGACAATTCCGTTTACACAAAACTTGAAACAAATATTTCTCGCTGGATTAGTGTTTTGGTGTCAACTTTTTCTAATTTTTCGTTCTGAGTCTCATGTTTTTTCCTTTCAAAAAGTAAAAATTCAGAGAAAAAAAGAGGTTTTCCGTGATTTTCCATTTGAAAACTCATTTTCCGTTTCAAGTTGTGATTTCCGGAAATTCTGTCCGTTTTCCGTTATCGCGGAAAATCACTGTCCCTACCTTTAATCTCTTTCCAGCAGTAAGAATTCACATTTTAAATCATATTGTACTGGGGGGGGGGGGATTAGAATGTTCAAACCCCCTTTAGAAAAGGAAAGAAATGAATGACCTTTTTCTTGCTTGCCACATCGATTTTCACTTTAGACCAGTTGTCTTTTGACTTTTTGACCTTTTTCTTGCTTGTTGCATCTCGCTGTTTTGCACCATAGAACACCCCTTAAAACATCCTGGGTACACCTCTGCTTTAAATCATTATCTAAACAATATGGATGTGAGTTTGCTTTCTCATAGTGCAAACGGGCGAACATGTCTTGATGCTGTTTAGCCCAACATATAACTGTAAAAATTTCCACATTCAGAAAAGTCTTTCATGCAACATAGACATGCAAGGATGGTTACGTTCGCAGCATTTATGGAATTTCGGACACATTTTCATTCTTTCATGCTGTGAAGCACACAAAGCCCAACCATTACCTTACAAAAACATGCACATTTTTGTTTACGTGACTGGCCTTATTTTTGATTAATTACAGTTACAGGCTACAAAAACACAGTTTCTAATATCGTAATTATACTTACTCATTAGTTGCTGTGATTTCTTCATCCACCTTCGATGTTTGAAGCATACCATCCTTTTTCTGCAAAAGTAAGACATTATCATACACCGAGTCAATTTTATTTTTACTTGGACTTTGTCAAAAAGATCCCAATACATGGATAAAACATGTCAATAATTTGCAGTAATATCACAAGAAAGCATATTTCTTTCTTTAATCCTCTAGTTAAAATTATAAAGGCATGGTATAGTCTTGGTAAATGATGAAAAAAGAATTTTGTTCTGTGATTTAGACCAATATCATCTATAAATGCCTTAATCAACAAGGATCGATCGATCGATCGATCGATCGATCGATCGATCGATCAATCAATCAATCAATCAATCAATCAATCAATCAATCAATCAATCAATCAATCAATCAATCAATCAATCAATCAATCAATCAATCAATCAATCCATCCATCCATCCATCCATCCATCCATCCATCCATCCATCAATCAATCAATCAATCAATCAATCAATCAATCAATCAAATGACTTCTTACCTGAACAACAACAACTTTCACCACAACAAATTCTGGTATCATGATTGGTGCCTTGAAGTGGAAAGCCAGCGCAACGAGTAGGTGAAGTATAGCCACGAGGTTACGAGAGTGGATTGCTACAGACAGACAAACAGACAGACACACACACATACAAGAAAATAAAAAGAGTTGGTATGATATGCTATATATGCACATATTCTTTTACAACGAAGTCCTAGATATTCACAATGATATTTAAACTAGTATACATTACATTTGATGGATGAAATGGATATTAGTTACTGAAATCTGTTTCCAGTACTGGATGAGACTACATGTGACAGGTTTAGACTTTTCTCAGAACACAAAACATGACAACTTGTCATAAATCTTACCAAGAAGTCTTGCTCTGATGATCCGATTCCAACAAACCTTCTTCTGCAATATTTTGATGTTTTATTACCCGTGTTCAAATCTATCATCAATGCTTCCTTGTTTACCGGCCATTTTCCTCAAGAATGGAAAGTAGCCCTTGTTTCTTTCATAATTAACCTTTCATAATTATTTCATCTATGGGTTGTTTCACAACAGGGTACATCAATTAGTTGCACAGGGGGTCAAAAATAAAGTTATTTTGTTCTTCAATATTTTTTATTTTGTGTAGTAAATAGGTCATATATAAAAACTGTAAAAGTTTGAGGTGCTAAATCCCCCCAATTTTTTTTTCAGCCCTCGCATGATATTAATAAAGGTGATGTGGGTATATAAAGTTTTGTGTACTGAATAACAAAGAGGAGTTACAGCAGTCCTGGTTTATTTACAGATAGACATAGTAAGTGTGCTTTTGTATGTCAAATATCCATACCCTGAAATAATTTTTGGTCCGAATATATGACGTCCAAAAAGTGAGTCGGAGAGGGCCGTTTTTTCGGAGAGGACACTTTTTGAAGGAATTCCAACTAGCAACTTTGTAATGTTTACCAACTGAAAACTTGGGTAGTATGGACAAAGTGAATGTTACAGGTTTGAAGGATATGACTCTCGTTTTTTATGACAACAAAATTATGTCCTTGGGAATGCCTAGGAATGCCATATTTACGTCAAATTTGGACAGGACATTTTTAATGGAATTTCCTTCCAGATTTTGACACAGCGTCATAATTGTGACCCGTCACGCCAAAAGGAGCCACAAGTCGCAACGGACGGTTTAGAGAAAATGAGCAAAATAGTTGGAACAGGTCAAATTTCTCAAAATAATTTTTTTGACTGAAATCAAATCTTCAAAGTCTCTTTAATGTCCTGTGAAAGTTTCAGATCAAAATATTCACGGGAAAGGGGTAATATTTACGTTTTTCTGAGAGCCTTCCATTCGACCTCGCGAAAAAAAAACACAAAGAAAATCCGAGTCAGGTAGGCCGCGCCCCTAGCAACGCAAGACGGCTGCTCATTGGCTGAGCTGTGTCACATGACGTATCGTGTTTGATGTGATTCCATTTTTTTACGAACGTGCAAACTGACAAGCTATCCTTATTCCTTAACTTGAACTTGATTTGTTAATATTTTCTCGATTTGTTTGCAGTTTTCCGATTTTTTCGACATTTTAATCTGCAAACATTAGATTCACTGTGAATTGTGACATTGTGACAATATTTTGCGTCAATATTAAATCAACAGAGTAAGTACAAATGTCGATGCAGCGTGAGAAGGTATTCGCTGCGCCAGAGAATTTGTAACCTGGTGGGCTTAGAGTTAAGACATGCACGTTTTCATTATCCATGTGATTTGTAATACCCACTAGTCACCAAGTATGTGCACAATCAATTAAAACTTTCACAGGTTCCTTTGTTCTTTTGTTACGGATGCAAAAAAGCTAGCTCAATCTAGTTGAATAGGCACTTAAACGCGTAGGGCCATCAAAGAGAACAGAATCATAACTATGCAAAGCGGGTCCCTGTCATGTCTGTCGGCGTGTTAATTATAGGGGGCCCTAATTCTTGCGCGTACTCTGGACTGCTGGTGCAGTTATTCATCAATTGAATAGCGATATAGCAGACGATAAGAAGTTATTGTGTCCCTTGAGAATCTCAGTTTATTTAATCCCGAACTTTGCAAATTAGTATGAACAGTCGATTTATAAGCAATTGCTACTTGTGGAAATTTATTGTGTCAAATCTCTCACCCTAAGACCCCCCAAGTGTCTGGCGTCCATGGTCACCTGTGACCCGCCTCGCAAGGTACATGTACATGCACCGAGCGGAAATAACGCAGATGGTTAAGAACCCAATGTATTTTTGGTAAACACCAAACGAGCATTAAAATCTTACCAAATTCGTTCAAACTGAAAATAGCACTTTCTACAAACCTATAAATTCCTAATGCGAAATTTCAAGAATGATGACCAATGCAAACGTACTGTTGCTAGGGAGTTTTACCCTCGGTTTTATCAGAATTTCAGCGCGATCGTGGTTTCGCATTTTAAACGGATGCTGCACTTACAGCGGTTTTCTCGTAAAGTAGATTTTCGTGAACGTTGAAAGCTCCTTGGTTTGAAGTAGAATTTTCAGGGTATACTACTTATTTAATGCAACATGCAAATATACCAAAATAAAGCTTGGAATATGGAGAAAAAGAATATGGCCAAAAAACAACTGGCGCAAAATCGACATTGTGGCTCCTTTTGGCGGACGTCGCAGTCACAATTTATTAACATGTCACCATCGCACGTGGGTTTGGAATTTGAATAAGCTAGATTCAGTTTTACTTTACAGGTCTCCCTGATCTGTAATTGTCATTGGTGTCATTAATGATAATGTTCATAAATTCATAAAGATCAGATGAGACTGTGAAATTGTTCAAAATTGACGCAAACATACACAATTTGTACGTAAGTTGTCCATTTCAAACAGTTTCTTTGCTGTTGTAGACACACTGTGCAGTGGCCAATTGCTGGGTATGAAAGTTTACAACAACAAGTGAATTCATTTTTTGTAGTGAAGTCATATAATGGTTTTTGGCAATATGTACCCTGATTGTGTAACAACCCGTATAAATTAAAATTGACATTTGTATTGTAAATTTTTTATTTGTATATACTCATGGCCCCAATGTAAATCAGTACTGATGTAACTGTTTGGGTTTTTTAACTGTGTCGAAATAAAATTTATCTATCTATCTACATGTATCTATCTATCTATCTATCTATCTATCTATCTATCTATCTATCTATCTATCTATCTATCTATCTATCTATCTCTACCTATCTATCTTCTCCATTGTTGAAAAAGCCAGGTCTCAGTGTTAAATTAAACAATCTAAGACCAGTGAGTAACTTACGATACATTTCAAAAATAGTACAAGGTGCAGCTACTCAACAAATTCAGAATATCTACATTTGAGGCCCCACCCCCACCTCTGGGGTACATACCATCCACACTCCACTTTTCTTTGTCCCATCTGGGCAGGTTCAGAAGCTTGTTGACGTAATCCAAGATAGCCTTCAGCTTCTGCTTCTGAAAGATTTCCGACTGCATCACCTCCCGGACCTCAAACTTTGTACCAGCAAGTTTTTCTGTTGAAACAAAACAGAACAAGAGCCCCAGGGGGCGTAACACTCACCAGAGGTCTCACAAACTCTCTGTGGTGCTCATAGAGAATACATCAGTCATACATAGTTTTGCCCCTTGGAATCTGATATGACATCTACGCACCAACGCAGAGCCACACGAACCACTTGAAAAACTTAGCATCTCCTTGTCATAAAGCTGATTTTGCCAGTTAAGTTATTAATTTAATGCTAACATCAATTTTTATATAAACAAGGTGATAGTCATAATGTCCTTGCAGACTAGTCAATCCTCCTGCTTGCACAGAGAATATATACAGTAAACTTTGTACAAGTCGAATCACTGGGGACCATACAAATCACGTCGACTTAGACGATATTTGAGTTACAGTTTTGTATACAATTCTATGTTAGAGATGAAGGAAACATGAACAGGGAATTGGAGGCTGTCAAAACTGCACCATGGAAAAAATGAGAAAGGCAGAGAGGGAATGGGGAATTTATGACATCTTTACGGTCATGCTGACAGGCAGAGATCAAAACGTCAACCCATTAAGACCATCAAGAATGACAGTTATGGCCACTTCAAACTAGGTGAATGATTTAACACATGTTTGCTCCTTTTGGGACTTGAAAATATGTTCGAGATAGGCGAACTTCAATTAAAAAATCGACTTACAAGAAAAACTTCCCATTGAAAAAGCACAGTGTGAATTGGGACTGTCAAAACTATTCAACATAGGTGATAAATCGACTTGTGCCACGTCAAATTATTCTGAGTCATCTGTATACATTCAAACAAGTCCATGATGTGGAGAAACTTACCGACAAGATTACCCAATATTTGCCCATCGTACAGATCTTCTTCCAAATCCCTCACAATTATTCTCTTGTCCTTGAGTTCTTCATTTATCCATCTAATCAGAACCTGTAGGTATAGAGAAATAAAACTATTAAAGACACTATATAACACTGTGGAAGACCCGTTTAAAACATTGTCAAACTTTGCTATCTGACATATCTGACAGTGTTTGAATGGACAAATAAACACCCTAGAACACAAAAGTTTGGACAGTTATGCTGCCACTAGTACAATATGTGCAGATACAAATTGGCACATTGATTTTATATCGGGCGATAGGAAATTCTGCAACACAGCAGTCTGGAGAAAAGCTGGAATAGTCTCGCAATGATTTTCACTTTTTTAAAGCACTTAATGATGTTTTTACACTGCAATTTTTTCAGGGCTTCATGTTTAGACTGTATCAAAGACACTAGTAGCATGTGGAATCATGTAGCTCAGATTTTTTAAACTTTAAACATTGTTATACAGTGTCTTTAAAGGTATTGGCTAACATTTACCAAAGTTAAAAAAATCTGAGCTACATGATTCCCCATGCTACCATTGTCTTTGATAAAGTCTAAAAATGACGCCCTGAAAAAATTGTATTTCAAAATGATTATTTAGTGCTTTAAACAAGTGAAAATCGTATGTTGATCGGATTCACCGGCCCATTTTCTCCCATAGACTTACTGTGTGTACACCTAGGCTATTTAAACTCGCCCCGAGTTTTAATCGTTTATTCATGCATAACTTGCCATTGGCAGTGTAACTTTCCAAACTTTTTTTTATTCTAGGGTGTTTATTTGTCCATATGAACACTACTATGTAGTTCTGATATCAAAATTTGACAATTTGTTTAAATTGAAGCTCCACAATGTTAGCCTATCACTTTAATGTTGTACATAGCCTACACACTTACCTGAAGTATGATAAATGAAATGTTTAATCTCAGAAAACAGCAGCTCAACAAGATTTGAACCTTATTACATCTACATTTTTTTTTGGGGGGGGGGGATTGGGGTGGAACTACCAACAATGAATATTAACAATTAAATGTTTGGTAACAAAGATAGACTTTACTGCAAAGGTTAGATGTATCTTTTGCTGTACTATTCATAAAATAGATCAAATGCTTAATTTCACTTTTTAATCTGTTGGAGACCAGATCAGAAATATCTTGGGCTGGGTTCTATGAAGATGTGCATTAGACCACAATCATATTCAAAAGAATGACTTAAAGACTCAAGCTTAGTTTTGGGTATTTTGTTTTTATTTGTAAAAGCTTTAATGACCCCAAATGGCCCCATTAGTACATAACCCTGACAATAATAGATTCTGAATGTCTTTAGTTTTTTTTTTAAAATGAATTAATGAAGAATCTTGGGGGGGGGGGGGGATGGACCACCAGATTTGTTGACTATATTTTACATTATAGCATCCAAAGGTTAATCAGGCATTAAAGACACTATATAACAGTGTGGAAACCTTATTTAAAAAATTGTCAAACCTTGCTTTCTGACATATCTGGTAGTGTTTGGATGGACAAATAAACACCTTTGAACACAAAAGTTTGGACAGTTATTGCTGTCACTAGTAATATATGTGCAGATTCAAATTGGCACATTAATTTCCTATCGGCGATAGGAAATTCTGCAACACAGCAGTCTATGGGGAAAGCTGGAATGGTCTCTCAATGATTTTTACTTTTTTAAAGCACTTACTGATCGTTTTAAACTGCAATTTTTTCAGGGCGTTCATTTTAGACATGTCAGAGACACTGGTAGTATGGGGAATCATGCAGCTCAGATATTTTAAATGGAACACTGTTATACAGTGCCTTTAAGGTTATGAGTTATACTTCATCTGAAAGAACAGACTTGGCTCTTTCAGTTGACCTTTGACCCTTGACAGATTTGTCCCAAAATCTAATCCATTCATCCTTGCCTAGTGGTCCAACCTTGGTCCAAGTATCATTAAAATCCCTCAAGCGGTACTTCAGTAATCTTTGTTCACAAGAAAAGTGCAGACGCACGACAGACAACCCAAAAACATAATGCTCCAGCTTCCTTACGGGCTGAGGCATAACAAAATGATTCAACACAACAATTATCTCTCTGCTTCACAACACAAAAACATTAGCATAATTTCACAGCAAAAAATTGCTATATTCAAAACTAATATTTGTATTGTGACATTGTTTTTGAGAGAAGGTGTATTACCCTGGGTGAGTCTTTCACTTAGGGTTGTCCCGTGACTCCGGTCAATCATAGACCTCTCTTCTCCCTCCTCTGCAAAATCACACAAAATGAAACAAACAGTATATTACCACACAACAATAACCTTCAAAGTCTTCTCTGTTACTTGGTCAAACATGCACGTTGCCTTCAAAATCCTCTTCCTCACCTTTAACCCTAAAAGGCTGGGGGGGGGGCGGAATCCGCCCCCCTAGACGTTTCGCGCAAAATGTCCGCGACGCGCAAAGCAGTTGCCACGGCGTTTCATGACTTTATTCTCTCGAATGTCGCGCATCATTTGAGACCAAATTTGCGACATCCGGTACGCGGTTCCCAAGTTACGTAACATTTTGTACTTGCATGTCACCCCAAAATCGCTCAAAAACATGATTTTGTGTACATTTTCAATACAAATTGTGTTTCAGCCAAATTCATAAATGTATGATTATTTTACTTTTATTGGTGTGAAATTAATTAATTTTGTGCTGTTATGACCGCAAAAGTGTCCCCGACAAATTTCATCGAAAAAAACAATAGAAAACAAAAAGGTTGAAAAAACAAGGAAATACATAAGAATTTGAAAAACAATAAAATACATAGAAATCAATTTTGATTCCGGATTTTTTTCAAATTTAACTTGCTAAGAATGATGAAATGAGTGTCCAGACACAAAAATTAGCAGTTTTTGAGCTTTAATTAGTGATTTACAGCTTAATTATGATTTTACGCATAAATTAGCATAATTAATTAATATGAAATTAATTCTGGTAAATAACATATACAGTTTGTGATTACGTGATAGGTAACATCGTGCCGATTTCGGCGCGATCGCGAGATCGACGGCCGAGATCTCGGGGGGGGGGGGGGGGGGGGGGGGTTGGCGGAATCCGCCCCCCCCACCCCCCCCCAGACTATAGCATAGCCAAAAAAGCCCAGCCTGATTAGGGTTTGTCTGATCAACTACACTACTGCATTCTTCAAGTCAAGCTCTCCTCCAGCTACCTTGCTGCATTCCCTCCAAATCTTATGGTCACAAAAACTTTTCATTCAGCATTCGCCACCCCTTCACTGTGGAACAACTTGCCGCTTCATATCCATAAAGCTAGAACTGTGAACATTTTCATAACTATGTTAAAACCCATCTATTTAGGTTAGCATACCCATTATGTTTACATGTACATACATGTATAGGCTTAAATTTATACTATTTGTTCATCTTATTATTTGTTACTTGTAATTTCTTGCAACTTCCTCCTATTGTCTTGTAGATTTACACGAATCTGAAAACATCTTCAGCGCTCACAAGCTTCAGCAATTTAGCGATATATATATGTCTTATAAACACTACACAAAAAGTAAGTTCCCCCATTTTCAAAATACCATAACTTTTTAACAAAATAGTTTTTAACAAAATTATTTGTCAGAAGTGTTTCGGCACTCATTGACTAACTCCTGTGTACAAATGTGATTGATCTGACAAGTCATGCATGAGTGACCACATATTAATGCCACTTTTCAAAATTTACAGGAGTCATTTTGGAGAATATGTGATACAGGGTTTTGACAAATTCTGTTTCTGATGAATGATTTAGCACTATTTTTGTTAATTATCCATCGTTTGACCCTCTTACACATTCCCAGACAATTTTTTTTCATATTTTCGGTTCAGTGTGCTCAATCAAAAAATGGCATCCTTCCTAATTTTTGAACTTGTAAAATCCATTAAGTTTATTGAAAAAATTGAAATCGGATATTTCAACAAAAAATGTATCAGCACATGTTGTACAAACATAAGAGGTTTTAAACATGTCATGGTTGAGTGAACACACTGTATTAATAAAACCAAAAATACAATTTTTTTTACTGTTATTTTGGCAAATTAAGTTACTCTTTTGACTTTTGAAAAGTGACAATTTTGCCTTTATTGCATGCTCACTCGTGCATGACCTGACGGATCAATCCCATTTTCACACAGAAGTTAGGCAATGAATGTAAAAACACCCCTTCAAAATTTCTCTGCTCAAATTTTTGTTAAAAAGTTATGATATTTTGAAAAACAGGAAACTTACTTTTTGTGTAGTGTTTATCATTATTTATTACAGCATAGGAAATAACCCAGGGTTACGGGCGATTTAGCCCTTGGCAAAGCTTAAATCGCCCCCTAAAATCCCCCACACCCAATTCTTTGGGGCGACCATTTCCTTCAGAATCACCCTCCGATTTGCTATGAAAAATTTCACATTCTTTCGTATTATGGCATTGAAACAAAAACGAATTAAATGGTTGCTTTTATGGATGAGGCACTGGCTAAAACATCGGCTATCTTTTATTGCATTCTTCAAATTCTGATGTGCACCAAAAAAGTAGCCCCTAAAAATTCAAAAATAGCCCCAAAGCTCTAATCAAAATCGCCATTGAAAAATAAAAATTAATTCCTACCCTGATTTATTATCATTAAACAATTCATATCCATAAAACTTTGCTCCATGGATAATATTTGATGTTGTTATGTTACCAGGTACACAATGGAAATATAAGCGACTGAAGGAGTATTGGAGTCAACTTTGTAATGAAGAATGATCACATGCAAAGTACTTTTGGTGCTGGCATACCATTTTAACTAACAAGCATGGCAGGAAATTATGATCATATTACATGGACATTTAAACATGATCTTCTTTCTTCCTGTTTGTTTCATTCTGTGGACACGTTACTGTAACTCTGAATTTGAAAACAGGAGTCCCGAAACCGGCTCACTGATTGATTAACCCATTACTTCCGAGATTATGAAAATCCCATAGAGTTAACACAGGGTACATCAGGTTCCCGTAGCCAACAGGTTAATATCAGCAGATTTACACAGTAAGCATACATGTACATGTACATGTATTTCCAGAGTTAAAACCCTGAGCTAATTAAGCCATCTGTTTGTGATATTGGTTTTTATAAATTTTAAACAGCATGTTGTAAGTATTTGGGAATAATGATCACGAATGATAAATTTAGAAAGCAATATTACATCTAAAAATGGACAATTCACTGAATCAAACATTTATCTAGTTATAAATTTATTTGCTTTTTTTGCTGAGAAGTGTTCTACTATTTCTGTCCTTAAAACATTGGGAAGTGAGGACATTTTATAACTACCCAGTTTTAGTGATTACTGTAAGTTTGTCTTCTGTCTTTCCAGGCAGTTCTAGCAATATACTGGCACATGTTTTAATTTCATTTTTACATTGCATTATATCATAGGCCTATCATAAATAAAAACCTTGATAAATAACAAATTTATAAATAAATAAAAACAAATAAATGAATAAATAAATAATCAAAAAATGAATACATAAATAAATAAATAAATAAATAAACAAATAAATAAATAAATAAATAGAAAAAATAAATACTAGTAGCTTTTGAAAAGAACCAATCTTCCAGACAATATCTTGGAAAGAAAATATTTGTGACTTATACCGCTAAAGTTGTGTTGGTCACAAATATTTAAGCATCTTACCCATTATGAAGGTCTCTGGATTGAACTCGATTGGACTTCCTGGTGAATCGATAGCACTTCGACCAGCATCATTTAGTTCTTCAGCTGCAGTCAGAGAAGAAAACAAAATGGTTGAAGATGATGTTAAATACTGTGGAAGTCCCATTTAACAAATTGTCAAACTTTGATATCTGCCCCACTCTATGAGCTGGGATATTTGCTCTAAACCTCATTCGATTATTGTGGAAAAAACTTCATGGATAACACCATTTATCACGTAAGTTGTAAAACAGAGTTGTAATGAATAAGATAAATCTATTTTAGGCTTAAATTGACAGTGTGCCTTATAGAGCTGTTATCAAAACATGGTCAAATCAATGTGCTTTCTGTTGACCCTCTGGTAAGTTGTAGCTAGATCTGGAGATTCATGGTGCCAATTGTTTATAAGTAACATTTTTTGGTGGCAGTGTGTTAACAGAGTTCATTGACAATTACATTACTGCTTCTGATACCACAACTATGGAGGTCTCACTTTTTCCTTGTGTGGAGAGTGTTCATAGCCAGGGCTCCACACTAACCCTTTTTCCTGCTTGCCCTTTGGGCAAGTAAAATTATCACTTTGAGATTTTTACTTGCCCAAATGAAAAATTTACTTGCCCGATAATAAACAATAAACAAAAACATTAAAATGATTTCTTACTAAATTCAAAACAATAAGGCTTTTTATAGCATTGGACATTCGTTATTTTGATTTTAGGGGTTACAAAAGGTGTGATTTATGAAGTTGAGTCATTAAATCAAATACAACAAACAAAGTAATGTTGAAATAGACCTGAAAACAACATTTTAGACATGTTTTTGTTGTTTTTGGACATATTTTGCTCATTTAATGATCAAAATTCTACTTGCCCAATTGGGCAAGTAAATTTTAACATTTTGAGTTTTTATTTGCCCCACATAAAATTTTACTTGCCCCGGGCAAGTGGGCAAGTGCTAGTGTCGAGCCCTGTCATAGCTATGGGGATTTCTTGGTCCCTCCCACTGCAGTACATGCATTTGCCCCATTAGGTTTTCATAATCGATAATATTTGGGGTCATATCTTGCCTCCGGCGATATTTTGAAATGATCATGAGATCATTGTTGTGTATTCGATATTTTTTCAATATCGACTAATTTCGATATTATCAAAATATCACCCAGCACTTGCCCTACATGATTGTTTGAACTTTGAATTTTGGCAGTGTATACAGCCACATGTGTGTGGTAATATCCAACACATTTATTGGTGGATACAGCCACACGCTGCCATTATAACAGTAGACACATACATACTACAAGCGTATGTAGGTGTATCACGATTCAAACTAACTTCATTTCTTCATTAAATTCTAACATCCTAAACCACTTTGATTTCTATAAATCATTTAATTTCATTCTCACCGTCTTCTCTCCTTGCTTTTCTAGTCCTGTTACAAATGATTGTCTGTCGAACAGCAAATTTTCACACTTTTTCTACTTGTGTCGATTCTGGCTACCTTTTGCGACGGCTCTAAGTACTGTGCGGGATTCACACGAATCCCGAAGTGTGTACTGTTGTGTACATATGCACACAAGTATCGTGCCCAGTCTAGAGCCATCGCGAAAGGTAGCCAGAATTGACACAAGTAGAAAAAGTAGTGAAAATATGCCGTTGGACAGATGACCATTGTAACAAGACTAAAAAAGCAAAGAAGATGTTGTTGAAATCACTTCTTTATTCAAGAAATGTGCACATGTATACCAGGTCCAAAATTTTGTAAGATAATGGCAGGTAGTAATCAAATTTCACAATACATACAAAATAGCATTTCAATATAACAAATACAAGTACATTTACGACTAAACAGATAGTGAGTAGAGGTGGCAAAATTTGATCTAAACCTCATTCGATTATGGTGGCAAAAACATCGTTGATAACACGATTTATCGCCTGAGTTGAAAAACAGATTTGTGATGAACAAGATCAATCTATTTTACACTTAAATTGACAGTGCAATCTTTAGGGCTGTTATCAAAATGTGGTCAAAACAATGTTGCTTTCTGTAGACCCTCTTGTAACTAGATCTGGAGATTTGTGGTGCCAACTGTTTATAAATGGCATTTTTGGTGGGCAGTGTGTTGACAGATTTGTTGACAAAATATTAAACACACTACTGCTCTTGCACTACCACAAGTATGATAGCTGAACAGCATGGACTGATGGAGGTCTCTCTTGTTACTCCTACCTCCCTGATTTTAACTCTCGTGTGCAGAGTATGGAGAATTCTTGGTCCCTCTCACTGCAGTGCATGCATTTACCCCATTAGGTTTTCATAATTGGACGGTATTTTTGGTCATATCGTGCCTCTGACGATATTTTTAAATAATCATGAGATCATTATTGTGTATTCGATATTTTTTCAACATAGTCTAACTTCGATATTATCCAAACATCAGCCAGCCCTAATAGTGAGTATAAGAATAATAAAGAACAGAAGAAAAAAAGGATAAGCCACGCATTATAAACTGACATTACGACAAAATAAATACAAGTGTTTTGACGATAGTGAACTAATACTAGCAAGAGGCGTTACGGTACAAGTATTTCTGAGAAGATAAAGTATATATGTGAACTGAAGTGAAAAGACAAAGAAAAACAAAGCAAAATACACACTGCTAGTGTTGTTTTCGCACAACAGAAATGATTATATTGTCATGTACATGTACGTGGTACATCGTTCCACACCTCTTTGTTTCTTCTACTATAAAATAGGGCCTACTATGAAGGAGGCCAGTAGAACAGCCTTGCTCAGCTCTTGAATTACGTCTTTTGTAGTTTTGTTCTTGTCTGGCATCCACACATTGCGAGTATATGTTTTATTCTGGATTTGTTTTCTGTATCAATGAAGTCCCTTTGTCCAATTTCAATGGCTTCGTACATTGTGGTGAACTGTTTCATTGAGCTCTCAGACAAGCGTTCCATACCTGCCTAGTTTTATTTTATGTGCATCTAAAATGTTACAATTAGAATGAAATTGAAACGATTTAAAGAAATCAAAGTGGTAGACCTACGCTTGTATGTACATGTTTTAATGACATGATGCACCACGTGCTACTCCGGGGTACCACTGTACCCGGGTGTACCGCATTGTGCAGCATCCTCTTGTGTCCAAAAAGTGTATTTTCCTTTGGTTTCGACCACTGAAATCAGTGGTTATGATGCAGAGGCTGCTAAAGTGCACAACAAAAAGAAATAAACCTGCGAAAAGTGGGGTAAAAATTTTAATTTGTTAATTTCACACTTATTATCTTTTACATAATTTTGTAACCCAGGGTACAGTGCCAAAAAAAAAAATAAAAAAAATAATTCAACAAAATGGCAGATTTCCAGTTGGTACCCCAGGGTACCATTTATGTCGTCATATTAATGGCGGCGTGTGGCTGTATCCACCCACTGCCTAGCATTTTGGATACATCCACACGCCTGTGGCTGTAATTGCATAGCTGTATACACTGCCTTTGGCTTTAATTTTAGACAATTTGCTATGTGGCTGCCCCAAATTTTTGCACTTTGCCACAACTGTTACCCACGTTCTGTAAAATAAATTGAGGCAAGTACACTACAGGTTTGCCTAAATTGATTGACAGCATGCAGCACTGAAAAATATGAAAAATGAAGGGGAGGGGTCAGTTAACTTTGAGTTTAATTCAATTTCAATTCAACTCACCCGTAGAACTATGGGGTATACAGTGCAAAAGATGCTGTATAGCCCCATAGCTCGGCAACCGTAGCCGGACAATCTCCCGTTACAATGCGGGATACCCTCGCCGGTCATCCACAGCGCACGGCAGAAATCGCACCCGCACCCCGTTGATACAAATGCTTGAATTAGCGCGCACGGCACGTGCGCCCGTCAACCAAGTAAAAGTCGCCCAAAGGTTGTCCACCGAGATTTTACTGACAGGCAAATGTATCGGTAAGTTGAAATTCAAAATTAAAACTCAAAATCAAACTTTTGAAAGGACTTTTTCATAGAAATGTAATAAATTACGCCTTTTGCACAATACATAAATTTTTCATTTCACAAAATTCATGTCTTGCAGCAAACAGCGGTCCAAACCACCGCTACCGCGAGCGATCGTAAAGGCGACAGACTTCACCACGGGTCGCTCCCAAGCGTGATTCAACTGCAGATTTCTGATGATACTGATGTGACCTTCTTTCTTTACAACAATCAATATAGCAAGTTTATTGTGTGAATTCTTCTTCCAAACTGTGTCGATATGCAACGATTGCACTGTAAACGTTCGATCAAGGAGCTTCAAACACGCTCCTTGGTTCGATTTGTGCATTTCTTACGGGCCGCGCCCCCGTCGCACTGCGGTAGCTGTGTACGGTGTTCACCGATGATGCATTCGCAAGAATATGTGTGGAATGCGAGACGCTATCACTTCCGTACAATCGTATTTTTATCGTTTAACAAAATAAATTGTACAAAATATTGATTTAATCCCTCCTCACCTTCTTTGGCTTTCTTTTTTCTCCCTAATGTGGTGACTTTGTCTAAAAACGACTCCTCTTTCTTTTCCTTTTTCTGCGCTGTCGCTGTTTTCGCTGGAGAAGCCATCGTGAAAATAGCTGGAGTTGAAGCGTCGAACAAATTGCACGTACTAGTAATACAAACTGAAGTAATCGCACACTCTCAGTCCTGCAGATGTCATGTATTCTTACCTACTTGGCCCTTCGTTTTGACAACAATATCCCGGACATTATTTTTTTCAATTAAATTTCAATTTATTTGACCATTAAAAATGAAATATTCATTCATATACAAAGAATACAAATTAATATCAGATCAGGGTACCGGGAATAAAGCTGTGATTGCTGGCTGGGCCTAAAAAGAAAATAACAAAATAATTATATCAAATAAATAGCACTACAATTAATTAAACATATACCTTAAATTACAACAAATCAAAACGGATTAAAACATCTACCTGAGCACATTGACATACATACACTTTACACACACACAAACACACTTACAAAACACAATCATAGACAACATCATCTAACTGCACTGGCGCATTGCCATTCACAGTCACACAGAAGAAAAGAAAAAGAGAGAAGAGTTGGGGGGGGGGGGGCTGTATAACACAAATTGAGTAATTATCCTGAAACATAAAACACAATGAATAATAATCATCTTAATCACAATATGTTGCAGTTCGCAAATTGTTAAACAATTGTTTACGATACAAGACTTTGAACTTTGACAGGGTTGAGCTAGTTTTGATACAATGATTGAGTTGGTTCCATTCTCTAATACAGTTAATCCAAAAGGAATTTAGAGTTAAGGTGATATTCACCTGTGGTTGATGAAATGAGTTATGTTGTCGAGTACCATAGGAATGCACTGTGGAATCGATTGTAAACATGTTATTGCATACGGTTGGCAAGTTTCCAGTGCTATATATATACATAAATAAAAGTGAATTTAAATTATATTAATTCAGCAATGGGCAATATGTTTAGTGTTGTAATTTTGACGCATTATGCACCAATTCAAATAATTTTGTCTTTATTTAATTCACATCATGTTGGCCTATATACTTTTGTTTCCCCAATTTGAAATGACGTATGCCCACGTAATCTTTGCCTCATCATACAGTCACTGGCGAGGAAATATATATACAGGGTGGCCCAGAAAGAATGCTACGGTATGATCGCTAATTTCTTAATACATTATCGCAAAATCATATAATTCTTTGTTTCGTTGCGTTAGAACATTCATTTTTCCAATAACATGGATACCAAGAGCATTTGATTTGAGTAAGGCGTTTTGATTTCTAGGGCCATTTTCGGAGCCGAATGCAATTTCCCAAATTTGCCAATTTTTCAACAGCGGCAGGTAATCGGAACGCGCTCTGCTCTCGCCTCTCAGGTTGCCATACCGGACAAACCGCGATGACAAAGGGCTGGAATGCCCTCGCGTTCATAAGGAAGACGATGCGAGCTATGTCTCCATTGTCATCGCTGTTTGTCCGGTATGGCAAGCTGAGAGGCCAACATATCTCGGCATTCCGATGACCGCCGCTGTTGAAAAATTGGCAAATTTGGGAAATTGCATTGGCTCCGAAAAATGGCCCTAGAATCAAAACGCCTTACTCAAAATAAATGATCTTGACATCATTTTATTGGAAAAAGAATGTTCTAACCAACGAAATAAAAATAAATGACATTTTGCCGATAATGATGAAGAAATTAGCGATCATACGAGCATTCTTTCTGGGCCACCCTGTATATATATTCATTAAAATTCATACCCCGAGTGCTAAAAACAGCACCAAATCCCTCAAACCTCTGTAAGTAAATACTGAGGCATTATATTTTCCTAAAATGACATCAAGGAAGTAAAACGTCTAAATAGGCAATAGCAGTATCAGATATCAAAACATTGTACTAGAACTTTGGCTGTAGGAACTGCTTTTATGTGTAAAACAAATTGCCATGCATATTGCATTAATTAGACTATTATCAAATCCAACAAGTCACTAATATTATACTAACCCACCCAATAATTGTTTACGTGTGTGTGTGTGTGTGTGTGTGTGTGTGTGTGTGTGTGTGTGTGTGTAGGGGGGGGGGTAATGTAAGATCGTTAGAAATGTCATGTTATATCGACACTAGCTGACCAGTGGTCGAAGGAACCTAACATACTCCATGTACATTCAATACTATTCGCTTGCCCCTATTGCACGGCCGTACGCAACAACAGTTGTGGAGCTGCGAACAGAATTGCCATTGAGGCCAGGGCCATTGTCAGTTGGTTCAGTTTGCTTTTCTTTGGGTGAATGCGTGCTGCATAGCGAAATGCACACAATTCGTGTGCACTCGTTTTCAGAAAGTATACGGGCATTCCCGAATACTACCAGAGCCGGGCCACCTCTAAATCATCACGATATGCAACTT
>JZLH01S0504728.1:0-14284 GCA_001188425.1 Eucidaris tribuloides
GAGCCGAAGGGAAGAACATCCAAGCAGAGACGAAAATCTGAGGGCCTGTTCAAGCGCTTTAGAAGGAACCGTACCGTACACGTACCGCCTGCCAACCTAATGCGAACGTGCAGAGTGGCTTCCACTTGCCAGTGTTCATGCAATGCGGGCAAGCGTGCTCGAGGTACTAATTCGGTACGGCTTTTACTCTCTAATCTGAGAGGAATCACACGTTTAAAAGTATTGCGGAATCGTTCAAGTTTGCTCAGCCGCGTTATCGGTACGGTTCGCCTTGGTACGCTTTAGACCCATCGCGGAGGTGTCCTCGCTGCACGCTTCTGGAGCGGTACGGCTACGGGTTACGGTTCGCTTTTAGCGAGTGTTCAGGCGCCTCCTCTGGCACGGTTCGGTTACGTACGGTTTCGCTTAGGAGAGCGCTTGAAAGGCCCTGAGAGTTTAACAAAACTTTTATTTAAGAAACGACGATTTTTCCAAGTTTCTCCAATGACAAATACGGAGTCTTGTTTATGCATTGCATTTTTAATATGTGTGGTATGGTTGGTGGTTTATATATTTCCATATTTTCTTTAGCCAGTAACTGCTTGCAATATACATACACTCATGCTCATAATTATGGAATACTGGAAAAACATTTTAAAAGTTGCAATTTTTCCTTGAACGGTACGTCTGCATGGGATTAATATTTGTTCTCCCCATGCAGGTGAAACAATTATAACAGGAATTTTGAGCATTTTGTAGCGTCCGACTCGACACTAAAACCTGTGTTTATAAATGGTGTTGTTGTTGTTGTCGATGAGTCACGTGGTTGTTACACGTGTTTTTAGACTTGAAACAGACACTATTCTGATGTTAATTTAGTCATAAATGACATCAGATCAAAATGTATCATTTTTCTGTTTTTTTTATTACTTTAGTTTAATACTTTTCATTATATTTGGTGGATTTAAAAAATATATATATATCTAATTGTTATTTCGCTCAAATGTATTTTAGTTTTTACTTTAGTCATCTCATAAAATCCAAAATTGCTTCACATACTGCGTTTTAGTGAAGTATACACTCATATTGAAAATTTTGGGCGATGTAGGAACATTATATCAACAAAATATTCCATAATTATGAGGAGTAGTGTACAAAAAACATTGTGATCAACAACAAATTGTACACTTATAAATACAATACAATACAATTTACAAGACAGTGTAGATTTTGTGTTTGTCCTTGATGGTCCGTTTGACATCATGTTTCCCAAATTTTATCATAGTTTTCTCTTACCATATAATGAAAATACCCTGCACTGTCGTTATAAAGAACACTGATATAACAACATTTAAAGAAGTACAATTTAAGATTTCCCTTTTTATCTGTTTTGCAATCCTGATATAAAGAACGATTGTTGATTTATAACATGAGTGCACTGTACACAACATACAGACAAAAAAAAAAAAACATAAACACAGCATTCCGTTAGCGTTTCTGGCCGTAGGTAATTATAAATTAACATATAAAACACATCGTTACAGTGTAAGAAAAATCTACTACTGACTTGTAGCTGAAATATTGTGCACATACAATCTTTCGATATGTATGTTCTTCCTCCCTCCTTTCTATTTGATTTTTATGCCTCCGCAACGAAGTTGCCGGAGGCATCATGTTTTCGGGTTGTCCGTCCGTCCGTTACCCGGATTCGTCTACCGCGATAACTTGAGAACCCCCGAATCGGATTTTGATGTAACTAGGACCAAGTATGTACTATGAGCCACCAATGAACTGACTAGATTTTGGAGCTGAAAGGTCAAAGGTCAAAGGTCACCGCGGCCTTAAATTGTTGATTTGGGCTCGTTACCGCGATAACTTGAGAGCGGCTGGTCGGATTGTCATGTAACTTGGGTGAAGTATGTATTATTGAGGCACCAATGAACTGATTAGGATTTTGGGGCTGAAGGTCAAAGGTCAAAGGTACCGGGCGCCTTAAATATGTCTGATTTGGCTCGTACCGCGATAACTTGAGAGTGGCTGGTCGGATTGTCATGTAACTTGGGTGAAGTATGTATTATGAGGCACCAATGAACTGATTAGATTTTGGCGCTGAAGGTCAAAGGTCAAAGGTCACCGCGGCCTTAAATATATCTGATTTGGGCTCGTTGCCGCGATAACTTTGAGAGCGGCTGGTCGGATTGTGATGTAACTTGGGTGAAGTATGTATTATGAGGCACCAATGAACTGTATTATGATTTGGGGCTGAAAGGTCAAAGGTCAAAAGGTCACCGGGCCTTAAATATGTCTGATTTGGGCTCGTTACCGCAATAACTGAGAGCGGCTGGTCGGATTGTGATGTAACTTGGGGTGAAGCATGTATTATGAGCACCAATGAACTGATTAGATTTTGGGGCTGAAAGGTCAAAGGTCAAAGGTCACCGGGCCTTACATATGTTCTGATTTGGGTCGTTACTGCGATAACTTGAGAACCCCGATCGTGATTTTGATGTAACAGGACCAAGTATGTACTATGAGCCACAATGAACTGATTAGATTTTTGGAGCTGAAAGTCAAAAGGTCAAAGGTCACCAGGCCTTAAATATGTCTGATTTGGGCTCGTAATTACCGCAATAACTTGAGAGCGGTGGTCGGCATGGTCATGTAACTTGGGTGAAGTATATGTATTATGAGGCACCAAACTTGATATAGATTTTGGGGCTGAAAGGTCAAAGGTCACCAGGCCTTAAATATAATTGATTTGGGCTTGTTGCCGCGATAACTTGAGAGCGGCTGGTCGGATTGTGATGTAACTTGGGTGAAGTATGTATTATGAGGCACCAATAAACTGATTAGATTTTGGAGCTCAAAGGTCAAAGGTCACGGGCCTTAAATATGTCTGATTTGGGCTCATTACAGTGATAACTTGAGTATGACTTTTTCGATTTGATGTTAACTTGGGAGAAGTATCTTATATTAAGGCACCACAATTTACTGATTCTGTTTTGAGTTGAGAAGGTGTCAGAGGTCAAAAGGTCACAAGGCCTCCTGTCCGAATTGAGTCTCATTGTCGCGATAATTTAAGAACTGCTTAAATTTGGATTTTACTGTAACTTGGTCAAAGGTCACATGAGCTTATCATTGTGGTTATTCATCTAATTGATCTTGTACCATGGTAACTTGAAGCTTTTTCAAATTACATCAATTGGATGGGAGTGCAGACTGCGGAGGCATACCATCGACTGCGCGCAGTCGAACATGCTCTAGTTGTTAATGTTTCGTCTTTGTCTCCTTTTCTTCTTCTGATGGTGTTCCTCCCTCCCATTCTTTCCCCTCCCCTTCTTTCCCTCCTTTTTCTCACTCATATTCATCTCCCCCTTTCTTCTCCCTCCCTCTTACTCCCTCCCTTTTCTCTTTCTTATCGGCCTTTCTTTATTCCCTTATTTCGTCCATCTCTTCTCCTTTTCCTTAATTTTTTTCACCCTCCTCCCCTTTTTACTCCCCTTCCTTTATTCTTTCTTCTCGGTCTTCTGTTTTTATTCCCTAATTTCGTCCTCCTCCTCCTCCTTCCTCTTTCTTCTTCTTCTTCTTCTTACTTCTCTCCTTTATCTCTTCTCAGTCTTACTTTTTATTACCCTTATTTCGTCCTTCTTCTTCTTCTCCTCCTCCTTTTTCTTCTTACTCCTCTCCTTTATCTCTTCTCTTTCTCAGGCTTTTTTTAAAATTCCCCTTAATTAGTTCTTCTTCTTCTTCTTCTTCTTCTTCTTCTTCTTCTTCTTCTTCTTCTTCCACTGAACTCTACACTACGTAGTGTAGAGTCACTTCAGTGGACTGATTAGTATAATACGAAAAGAGAGTAGGGACATGATATATATCGCAGACCATGACTGCAATCACTGCATACATGTATATCTTTCACCACCATGAATGGAACTGCACGAACCACATAGACTTTTGAACCTCTCTTTTTCCAACTAAAGTAAGTGTAAACATTCTACCTCCATGGTGTAAATCATAGAGTTGGATTATGGTGACCCTACCACCATAGATATCTATGCTATCACATGATTGGGTTCATTGAGGTTTGTGTGGTTCGTGTGTGTATTGTGCGTGTGTGCATAGATACTATAATATCTATGGTGTGTGACTCTACTTGTATCCCTTGTATACCGCATGAACGCACAGTGATTGACCTGCATCAGAAGGGTCAGAGGCTTCGCACCGTATTTACATTACTGTCATTGCGCGTGCCTGCGATGACAGACGAATCACCTCGTGTGTGTTTTTTTCTTAGTATCTAAGATAAGATGCAGACTTCGCGGACTGTTTTCCACCGGCGCTACAAAAGATCGATTGTCTAGGTTCGGCCAGTGGGTGGCGCTCGTATTTGATGCTTTCAAAATCCAGTTGCTGCTAACGGCTCCTGTCGTCGCCTCGCACACCGATAAATTTGTCAAAAAATGGAGTTTGTTTCTTTATTATTTACGAGAAAATTACAGAAGCTATGACTCTAAGATTTCATATGTATGATGGATAGGATATAGTATTAAATTGTGCTCAGTTTCAGGATGTTTCACCGTTTAGCGCATTTTGGGGCGGTGGTTTGCAAAAGAGATCTACAGGCTTTAAGTATCTCTGTCTAATATAACTTTTACAATACGGTTGTGGATATTTCTGAAGTAACATTGAAGTTTGTGAAGTTATGTACAGTAGTTCAAATCAATTGATTTGATTTGATCAGAGATTTAATTTTTTTTTTTTATAAATTTACATATGTACATGTAGGTTTTGATTTCTTCTAATATTCTTTTTTTTTTTTCATTCAGGCTTCCAAACCGGACTGGCTACCCAAAGGTGTCAAGCTGCCCATCCAGTGGGAGAAGACCCAGATCAAAGGGCAGCTCAAGCTGACCAAACCCACGGGGGTCAAGGTCGTGGGCAGCTATCTCCTGGAGACTTGCATGAGCTCAGATCTCAACATTGATGTGGCTGTCGAAATACCAATTGTAAGTTACGTACTGGCTGAATGAGCACCTCTCATATCAATTTAACCCATCGGCTGTGGGATCAACTTGTGTTAACTCTATGGGATTTTCAGAATCTTGGAGGCAACATGTTCAGTTTGATGAATGTTGATTTTTCTCTTTTGTTCATTTTCAGCTTACATATTATTTGTCTAATCTAATCCAGATTAAATCTGGATTTGTCCCCCTTACGGGGATAGCCAGACAACGTATGTTATTAAAAGCAGTTAGGAAACAGCAGCTGGACTTTTTAGGCCACTGTATGAGGAAATGCAATTTAGAGTGCTGTTTCTCACTTGGAAGATAGCAGGAAAGAAGGATCTAGGATGTCAAAGAACAATATTTTTGCAGAGCATCGCAACATGGATTGGAATGGAAAAGATTGAGCTTCCTAGACTGGCAATGGACAGGAACGCCTGGCATTTCATGGTCGCCAACCTCACTAGATATGGCACTTGAGGAAGAGGACGGGGAGGACGGGGGTAGCCGAACTCGCATCACTGTCACAACAGTTGCCCTTATTCCCTCCCTCCACTTCTTCAAACCAAGCCTCCTACTCTCCTTCACTACTTGTTTCTTCCATAACACCAACAATAATCTCTGGTTCTTCACAAATGTCACTATTATATCAACTGTTAGACTTTTATTTCTAGTTCAAAGCTATTTGAAATATTGAGGCTAAAACTGAAGATGCATTGAGTTATGCCAAGTGGAATGAGTGAAATGTTGACCTCAGACCATGGAATGATAATGAGATTTTTAAATCTAAATTTAACAGGTATTGATGTAAACTATCGTAGGTTTACCAGGGTGTACTCTGCCCAGTATTTACCACCAGTCACTCAGAAGTGAAAATTGATGCATTTTCATGGGTAATTGTATCAATGCTACTAGATTCCAGAAATTTGTGTGTAAATCCATATGTTCTAGTTAACCAAAATTAACTCTCCAAATTTTCTCATCACATAGGAATGTCTGCAACCCAAGGACTACCTCAATTTCCGATATCACCACAAGAGGGCGCTGTACTGTGCTTATCTTGTCAAGCATCTGAAAAAGAAGGACCTGATAGACAGCATTTCTTACACCACCTTTGGTGATGACAACATGAAACCAGTGGTGCTGCTGAAATTGTCAAGTAAGTGGTGCTAGTGTCTGGAAATTAATGTAATGTTTGCAGGTTTGAATGGGGTAGATGGTAGCAGGAGTTTTGCAGAGTAACGTTGTGCGTTCTTTTGAAATGTGTAGCTCTGAAAAGAGCTTGAGCGATCACGCTGAAATGTCAAACCATATTTCAACCATGTTTCTCGCTTCTAAAAATCATATACCACCCATAAAAAAGTTTGTTGTGGGAACTGTAACCAATTTAACAGATTCCAGACTAGATACTCCATACACCTAATAATCATGTGATACAGTTGTGCTTGAACAATAATACACAACTTTTATATAGCGCATAACACATCAAGTGACAATGTCACTATGCACTGATAAGAACATGAGAAAACAGGGAAAAGAAAGTAAGGGGAACATAAATACTTACTGTACTAATCGAGCCCTTGACCATGTTTCCGACAAAATAATAATAACCTACAGCTTAAAAACATACAATATTTAGAAAGTACTTGAACCACCTTTGATGGGGTCTCTGGGTTTGAATTTGTAATCAAAGAAAATGAGCAGCAGCTCAACTTTCTGTGAGAGTAAACAATACATCTTTTAAGTGTTCAGTTTGTGATTTCAAAGTTACCGTCTCCTTGCATTCAGGTGTCAAGAATGCCATCATCAAACTCATCCCATGTCTACCAGAGGATGGTTTCAAGGAGTCCAGATTTGCACCGTCCAAGAGCAACATCCGTCGGCAGTGGTACAGCAAAGACTGTACTGAGGGTGAGTACATACAGTTTGACTGACTACTGTCAATGTCTTTTACAGTCTGCTATAATATTTAGGTTGTTAATGATGAGTCCCATATGTTAGCTGTAATAACTAATTTTAAAAGGAAATGGGCAAGATTGGAAGTAGTCTTCAATTTAGACACAGTGTTTCCAGAATCAAATATACTGTTTAAAGTTTCTGCTGTGAAAATTTCATAGCCATGCATTTCATCTTTGTTGTAAAATTATTATTAGACAATGCTGTGACAATGAAATTGTTGTGAAGCTTTCTATAGATCAATTTAAATTACGGGCGGATATCAATTCAATACTTGTGAATCTATCCTTGTTTCTCGTCAAGTACATGAAATCTTTCCAGTCTGAAAATACACTGTATAGCCATTGTATATAATTGGTATATATTTGACTTCTCCCAATCATTTCATTGTCCTTTATACCAGCATGAATGAATCTTTATTTGAACATGTTTGTTGTTTTGCTCTATTCATTGAAGAGACATTTTCTGCGACACCACACTACAATACGTCCGTTCTGAGGGACATGTACCTGGAGAAGCACCTCCACTATCTCTACAATGCGGCTCATGAATTCTCTGGATTCAAAGATGGTGTCTTACTCTTGAGGGTCTGGCTACATCAGAGACAATTGGACAAGGTATAGTGCGTGGAAGATGAATTGAAATGTTTCAGTCATGTTTAAAGATTGTGTTTGGGATTTGCAAGTCCCTTACTTCCCTTCAATTATTAATACCAAACGGTAGTTTAGTACTTACAAATGGTGTGTTGAAAGTTTGAGATCCATACGTCATGAATTTGTTGTTTTATGAGAAACCAGAATATTGTTCTTTCCGCGAGTTTAAATTTTGCTCAAATTGCGAATCGCGGTTATGTGTACATTCGCATGACCAGCGGAGCACACTGATTGCTTAAATGGCTAAACTCCGCGCGACCTTCAGTTAACGGCTGTTTGGACAATTTTGGAACGGCCTGTGCACGTTAGCGTCACTGTAAATTTTGAAGTTTAAATGTCCAGATTTTCACCAAAACTACATATTCTACCTAAAGATTCTATGACAGGTGTTTATTTAGAGTAATCTTCACATTGTGAATGATTTGAGCTGATTTCATTCATTTTGCCGTTTTTTGACGTGCAAATCTCGTACTCTGTCTTTAACCTAGCCTACTGTTACAAAATACAACATGAGCAATGTCCCAATTTCAGGTGATTTCTTGTTTATATTTCAAAAACTGTACAAAGTATGAATCCCAAAGTTTGAACACTGTATTTATATGCGTCTTTCATTAATTGGATCAAATCTGAGCAAAACTGGTTTAGTTTGCAGACAAAAAACACAGCTTTCAAGTTCAATTCAATTGATTTCAGTTCCATTTTTGTCACGTGGTTCACTGACTGTTGTTCCCTTCTACAAATAGTTCCTGACTGGGATAGAACACATACTTTAACAAACACTAATTGAACGATGTGTAAAGTTGGTATTTTCAGATAAATAAAATATGTTTGCAATAAAAGATTCATTTGGAAAAGTGTAAGAGAAAAAAAAATGATTGTATACAAGAAAAAGCTAACAAAAATTATGAGCTAATAGTATGCATCTCATGAAATTCCATTATAGTTCTCACCTCTAAAACTTGAAGTGAAACTTTTTGAAATTCACCCAAGAACGTGCACCACCAATATTGAAAAACCCTATAACTTTCACACAGTATTGTGATCTCTCTTTTTTGTATTAAAACTGTTATTCACGATTTGTATAGAACATGAATGTCGGATGTGTGCGTAACATTTTGTTTTCCCTTCTCTTGCAGGGCCGTGATGGTTTCAGTGGCTTTCTTGTCTCCATGTTGGTGGCACATCTCCTAGATACCGGCAAAGTCCATAAAATGATGAGTGGTTATCAAGTCATGAAGAATGTTCTCCACTTCTTGGGTGAGGAACTTAATGTTCAGTTTATTATCCCCTCGCCCGACAAAGTCAGAGGGGGATATAGTAACGCCATCGTCCATCCGTTTGAAACACTTGTTTCAGTTCGATAACTAGTAATGTTTGAAGGATTTTCATGAGATTTGGGATGAAGGTACATGATATCAAAATAAAAATTAGTTTGATTTCAGAGTATGTAGATTAAAGGTCATAATTTTATTTTTCTATATATCTTTTCATCTATCTATCTATCTATCTATCTATCTATCTATCTATCTATCTACATGTATCTATCTACTGTATCTATCTCTCCAGTGTGTCGGTAATTCTATGTTCATCTACCCATCTATCTTTCTATCTGTATTTGTGTAACCATTAATATATCTGTCTATATCTCTAACAATCAATTTAATTTATTCCTATATTTATATATGTCTGTCCATCAATCTATCTATCTAATGTAGCTTGATAATATTTATTTTGTAGCTACATCTGATTGGACGAGACGTGGCATCACATTGTGCAAAGACTCGAGTGGTTCCAATGTTCCCAGCCTGGATGAGTTCCACAGGCACTTCAGCGTTGTGTTTGTTGATCCGTCAGGCTATCTCAATCTCTGTTCCAGCATGACAAGTTCCACATATGAACATGTAAGTTATCAATACATTCCATGGTTTGTTTATGAAGACTTACAAGGTTCTTGGACCACTCCCTCAGGGACACACCTGACATCTCCCCCATAGGATAACTCCACAGGAGGACAGTTCCCCTGGAAGACCACTCCCTCTCCTCCCCCTCGAAGACAACTCACTCAGACGACAATTCCCGCAGAGGAGTTTCACAAATGTTTCCAGGGGAGTTGTCCTCCAGGGAAGTTGTCCTCTGGGGAGTTGTCCTCCAGGGGAGTTGTCCTCTGGGTAACCAATGGCGATATTACTTTTCTTCAATATCGATGTCTCACGCAACTCATATCGCGGTATATCGATATATCGATATACAGTTAGAACATGGATGACACTACATGGGACTGACACAAACACTCAAAATTCTGAGTGATCATCTGATCATAACATCATTAAGTTAAAAAATGTTATAGAATGTACTTATCACTGTCACTGGGGACGATGTTTAACAACACTTGACAGCCAGTCTCATAAAAACACGGTAAAATAACATACTTTTAAAATTAACTTCCTCCGCCATCCTCCCGTGCGTAGACTTTCTTCCTGAATGAAAAATCAAGTTAGTGCAAAATGTAGGCAGAATTAAAGACAGGAAATGGTCCATCGCCCTCTCGTGGCCAAATACAGCACAGTCAGTCGTAGACACAAGAGTGAGAGTGTATTGTGCGCGTGGGACTAAGCAAACAAGTCAATTTTTCTCTGATCGCAGTCACAGTTGTAACAACATTAAGTCAGCAATAATTATTAAAACTTGCTTACCATCTTCCCTGGTGACAAGATTAAACAACACTGGACTGCCTGATCAATCAAAATAAAGAATACAACATAATTTTAGAATTAATTTCCTCCCACGAGTAATTGTTGATTGAAAAATAAATCAGTGCAATCAATGACAGTAGTGAAATAGACAGAAAATGAAATGTCACCCTCTCTTGGCCAAATATATACAGCATATTCATAGACACAAGAGTGAGAGTGTACTGTGTGCATGGGACGATGGACCTACGTAGGTCCATGGTGGGACTAAGCAAACAAGTCAAATTTTTTTCTGATCGCAATCACAGTTGTAACAACATTAAGTCAGCAATAATTATCAAAACTTGCTAACCATTATCCCTTGTGACAAGATTAAACAACACAGAACTGCCTGTTCAATCAAAATAAGGAATACAACATAATTTTAGAATTAATTTCCTCCAGCTTGTAGGCGTATTAGGCGACTGAAAAATAATTTTAGTTGTGCAATCAGTGACAGGATCAGGACAGTAACAGACAGAAAACGGAATGTCGCCCTCTCATGACCAAAAAGAGCATATTCAGTAAAATACACAAGAATGACAATCGCAGTGTATTGCGCGCGTGGGACTAAGCAAAAGGGTAATTTTTTTACTGATCGTAATCACAGTAACAAGTAATTTAACGGCATGTACAGGGTATGTATTAAGGTTGTTAAACTGAAATTTGTTGAGGTATGAATATTTGATCCTTTATGTCATTGTTTCAGCAAAGGAATTTCTGTACTGGCAATGTACTGCCAAAATACCGACAATATCAAACTGATACCGCATAAACACGGTATATCGATAAACCAAATATTTTCATATCGCCATATCGATATGATTTTCATATCGCGAAATATCGCCATATCGATACATCGCCATGGTTTACGGCTGGGGAGTTTCCTCTGGGAGTTGTCCTCAGGGGAGTTGTCTTCTGGAGAGTTTTTCTGATGCAGATGAAAATACCTTATTATCACAGGCAAAATATCATTATCATAGCCAAAACTCCAATTAGATTTCTTTCTAGATTTGATATTGTAACTTTAAGTATTTTTTTAAGACCTTGTAAACAACACTTTTATGCAAAACTGATTCATTTAAAAGGGCATTGTGTGACAAAAATGGCTCTGTTCCAGTGAAGGATAATAGTGGAGAAGTGCTATTGCCCTCTGATAGTACTTTGCTTGTATCAGACCAAATTGTTTGCCAATACTACCATCATGTGTCCTTTGACTACATGGCTCATATAGTAGTAATCCAGGTTTTAAATCTGGTTTAATCCCCGACTATGGGGGTGGCTGGATTTCCCGCGCACTAACCAAAATTCATTAATTGTGACGTTTTTTGCGGAGCAGGAAAATTATTTACTGCCGGATGCCCTTCCTGACGTCCACCTGGGTCAGGTGGTACTGGATTACTACCTGTACAGATAGTACTGGTTCACCAGGGTTCCAGTAGCGGGTACCCAAGGAGACCCAATCTGACAATTAGCATAGGTAATTAATCATAGGTAAATGTATTACTGCTCCAGGCTGGCAAAGCTTGCACGGGCTTCATTTCAAAATGCATTTAAGATATAACTTTATTGTCCACTGACACCAGAGAGACTGCTTAGTGGACCATTGTCGTCATTATAAATGATTGTTTATAATTAGAATTCTGTTTGAATTAAGGGCAATTAGTTGAATTAAGATTAGCACTGCCTTGTTGATGTGCATGTTTCTTGCTAATTTATATTGAATCCTAAGAAGACTGGGATATTTTGGTGGCTGTAAAGACTGCCTTTGGGGATGACATCGTCTTACAAAAAGTCATGTGACATTGCAGTGTTTTACCCATTTTTCACCAATTTCGTCTCAAAAGTTGCATGTTACTGAAAAGAAAAAAAATCACAAAAATTGAAAATGACAGAGATGAAAACAACCCCTTTAACACATCGGTCCATTCTTGAGTGGTATTTTACAAATGTGTATTTATGGATTTATCAGCATAAAAACATTTTCCCTTGTGTTTATGATCGTAGATCAAGCATGAAGCCAGACTGGGCGTTGGTTACCTTGACGACAGCCGAGTGGACAGCTTCCAGTGCCTGTTCATGACACCGGTGCCATTCATCCGGAAGTTTGATCACTTAGTGATGTAAGAAGACAGCAGGGGTGTATCCAGAATTTTTTTTTCTGGGTGGATCGTGATTGTAGTTTTTTTGACCTTTCACAATTAAAGAACAGCAAAACGTGATTAAAATGTACCTAGTCAATGCCTTTTCTATTATGTCATTGTGAAAATGCCCTAGAAAAATGTGAACCTTTTGATTTTTTTTTTTTGGGGGGGGGTAGGAGGGGGGTTGTACGACCCTCCCGACCCACCCCCTTGCATACACCCATACAGAGCTGACATCAAAAGACATTGTTCATCAAATCAGCGACAGGCAGGAAAATTTATGATCCCTTTTTGAGATTAAGGTCATCAATAATTTAATTGGTCTGATCAGTTTACATGTTTTAAGTTTTTGAAATAAAATGCTCAGCCTTTGCTGAAATTAGAAGTCACAAGAAAGACAAGATTGTGTTATAGATTTGACCTGAAATAGTGATGTTTTTATTTTGTAAAATCCTTTGTCCTTGGGCTACATTGAATCTTTGTCTTCCATTCTGTAAAAAAAAATCAATGATTTTTTTTTTCTGTGAGTCAAGACAGTATAGATGAACATCAGACATTTTTTTGTTCCTTGACGAGACTTCCTGTAGATGTTGAAAGATATTTCCTTCCCAGATCTCCCAGGATTTCATGACCTGATTTCTTAAGTCAAATAGGAAACATTTCATAGTAAGGTGATTGTATCTTTTCTGATTGTGGATAGATAATCAAAGCTTTCAGTCATATTTTGCTGGCAAGCAGGTTTTTAGTTTGTGTATTGTGGCATTTAAATGTAAAAAGAAATATTAAAAGGTTGAAGTCATTTGAAATGAAAATAATGTTGATCATCATATATAAAACATAAAATTAGTTAAGAAATTGAAATTGAAGTTCAACAAAATTGTAACTATATTTTTGGCATTTCCTGGGTGCAAAATTATTGTATCAGTTTCATGAGATTATGTGGAATCTTTGTCTTATACATTATGAGATTATGTAATAAAGTTATTTGCTTGTTAAATTTTAAAGGTAAATGACCTGATTCGGGGTAGTCCTCAACTTGGGGTGAAACTATTATTGAATCAAGTAGACTGTGCAAGAATTCTACTGTGAAAATTTGGTAGTCAAAAGTTGACTCGTTCTAAAATAACTTCCATCAGTATGCCTTGTGACAGAAAAAAATCTGTTATGTAGCTTGACTATGGGATTTATTTATTTTGGGGCTCAAGAGAAGCAAAATGCTAGTATGTTCATGCTTGATTCAGCTTAAGTAATCAATTCAAGATAAATACTTCTAGTCAGGAGATATATCTTTCAACCAGTTTGGTTTGAGAGGCATTTTTTACTCCTAATCATGTCACTGCCCTTCAAAGACCCTATATAACATTGTGGAAGACCTGTTCAAAAAATTGTCAAACTTTGCTATCGTACATATCCGATCGTGTAAGAATGGACAAATAAACACCGTAGAACACAAAACTACAGACAGTTATGCTGTCACTTGTAAAATGTATACAGATAAAAATTGGCACATGAATTATTGTCAGCAGATGAAATTTCTGCAAGACGGCAGCATATAGGGGAAAACTGGAATGGTCTCTATGATTTTCACTTTTTATAAGCAATGATAGTTTTGAATTGCAATTTTTTTCAGGGCTTCATTCTTACACTTAATCACAGACACTAGTAGCATTGGGAATCATGTAGTTCAGATTTTAAAACTGGAAACATGGTTATATGATGCCTTTAAATCACATTAGAAAATTTCCACTTTGACAGCAGTTTCTTGTTTCTCCTCTCTCTCTCCCTCACCCTTCCAGCATCAGTGATGTCCGTCAGCTAAAGTC
>JZLH01S0504751.1:2244-15271 GCA_001188425.1 Eucidaris tribuloides
CCCCTTTTTTTGAATCCCCGACACAAACGTTCCGTGTTCGCTCAAGCATGAATGAAACTTATTTTTTTTTCAATGACATTTTAAAGATAAGACTTCAGAGCATCTATAAACATCAAAATATAGACATCATAATTTGAAACAGCATTTTGATAGACTTTTCAAAATTGTCCCCCTTTTTTTTGATACGCACTGTAGATGCAATTCTAAAATGGAATTATCCGGTGTCAAAATAGACAGTTCAAAATCAACTCAACATCTGGTGCCTACACTGTAAAAATACGGAACACCTTTCTGTAACAGTTTATAAACACTTGAACACGTTTATTTGGAAATCTTCAACACATTTAGTTACACATTCTGTACATAGCGCCCCTATATATATATTTATTATTCAGTAAGTGACAGAAGAACAGTTACATGTGAAAAACATAGATGTAGAACCCAGGACCATGACACAAATTGAAAGAATAAATTACATATGACTTCAAATGCTGTCATTGGCAGGGTAAAGTGAAAGTATACAATTGCATATGAAATTGTTCGCCTTACTGAGGAAATTTCAAAAATATATACAATTAAGTGTTTTTGACATTTCGAGAAATGCATTTGTTTTCCCCAGGCCCTTGTTTTTAGAGGAAGAAGTATTCAAGTCCACAATATTGATTGATTACTGGAAATCGACCAGTGTGACAATTTTTGTTTTTGTCATACATTCATCTTTTATTGCGTCAATTACCTTGACCAAGTTTGAATACATAACTCAAATAATTGTGATCTGTAGACAAATTTGAAAAATTTAAGCCTTTGTTTCTCAAGAGTAGTATTATGTGATTTCAATACATGTACTTCTTATTCTACAGACTTCAATTTCTTACTGTTTGCAATCAATTATATGATATCAAAAAGGCATGTTTCCTTCTGGACCACTTTCATAAACACTTGAACACATTTAATATGAAATCAATCAATCAATAGGTCTTACAAATCATAAAAGTGTCAACAAACAATGTTTATGAACCCTAAACACTTAAGTATTTAAATCCTTACAAAAATGTTATTAACGCGTTTGTGATTTTCAACACCTAAACACGTACATGTATGCTATGAAGCGTGTTAAAGTGTTTATGAAGTGTACCAGAAATAAAAAAAACGATCTTTTGATATCATATAGGTGATACACATAATTTCTGACTAAATATGCTTCTGATTTCCAGATAAACATGTTCAAGTGTTTATAAAGTGTGACAGGAGTGTATAACTGCCTCAAACCTCGTGCCAATGTTTGCATCCCTGTGTTGAAGCATATGGACACCACAATAGCTATTGCGGAATTATCCATTAACAGAAAGATTTATTATAAATTTTCAAATCCAAAGTGTAATCCAGCCAAGTTAGATAAATCAGCCTTTTCCAAAACGTCACTGAGAGTTTTGCACGTTGCACGGGCTGCATTCCTGTTTTTCCACTCTGAAAATATGGCCATCATGGCTTCGCTGTAGACGTTGCTGAATTGTCTCAGTTTCTGTTGCAATTCTGCATATTTGAAGCCAAGATGTACTCCAAGCGCGCTGTAATCCTCTGGTAAGATGTCCTTTGCTAAATTCAGCAACTGCAAATCGGTAACAATTCCCGGCGGGGAGGAAAGTTCTTCGTCAGCCCTGAAGACATGAAATAATACGGATTTTGCACTTCATTATCAGTTAAATATAACGTTACACGACAATGAAAAATGTATCATTGTTAAACCGTTGCCATGTAGCAGTACACTTCGCACGAATATCCGATCAAGATTAATAAAAGGTCACACGAACCGGGCTTTTTATTACTTTATCAATTTGCAATCTTCTTCAGTCATAGATTACTACCATTTTTCGATAACACTAAGATATTATATGTGTCTTAAAACTAGAATCTGTGGTTTTGTGCATGATATTTATTCAGAAATGTGCTTGGCAATAAATACTGTAAACTAAATAAACAAAGGAAAGAAGGGTTTATACAAGATTTCTGGAAGCGGGGAAACAATTTGCGGACGGAAAATAGGATCGGCTGGTGGCGAGCATAGGGAGGGTTTTCGTGGTGGTGGTGGTGGGGTGGGGGGGGGGGGGTTAGCTAAGACATCGACAGCGGTCCGCCTTATCAAGAAACAATAAGAACAAGCAAACACATGATTAAAAAAGAGTTCCCCTGACGCACCCTTTCTGTGGTGGCACTGGTGTCTCCTGAGTGTGCGATAAGTCATCGGCAGCAATTTCCGACTGTGCTGAAGGTTCTTTGGCAGCCCTAAAGAAATGAATTTATACGACATTCACGCTTCATCAGCATTTAAATGGAAAATTACATTTCCACGAAAGGGTATGGCTTGGTAGACTTTTGGGAGACTTATACAATTAAGTTAAACGATGGTAACAAATGCTACTTTCAAGAAAATAAGCTTACTAACAGATTAATACATTCAAGATACCAAGCATGAATTTCTTTTCCATGCAAAAATGATGGAATGTTATGTGTGTTTTTATTATTAGGGAGACATTTATTACTATTAGGTAGTACTATTCAGGGCAATATTATTGCATAAGCAATCGTCTTTATCGTCGCTTATTGAGTTACTCAGGTGTGGTTGTCGGTTGTGGCAACACTGTTCATGGCAGGGGTTTTGCCACAGGAGGGTGGTAGGAAGGGGGCGGCCGCCCCCTATTTCTTTTCACAGTTCTGAAAATTTGACCGCGAGTTTGGCCCTGAAAAAAAAATGGCCGCAAAAAAATGCTTTGGCAATGAAAATCCCCACCCCCTCCCCCACTGAGCAACTTTTCGGCTGCTTACTTGGCTGCGAGTTTAGCCGTGAAAGAAACATTGGCCGCGAAATTTTCCCGACGAATTTCGCCCCCTAAGATACTGGCGCTGTCCCTGCCTCATTTGTGAAGTAATGAGGTGGGATTCTGGGAACATCATCAAACGTTTTGGTAAATGAATGAGTGAGAAGGATGAAAAAGGGCTTCTCTTTAAAAAAAAATAATCATATACTTTATATAAATTTTTCACTTGTTATACTGCTGAGTTAGGAAATAAATCATCTGCTGAGTTAGGATTGTGAAACTGTGAGATCGTTTGCCTGTCATTATTCTTGTTAAAACCGAAAATGATATGTTCATATCAAACTTACCAATTGCCAGGTGCAGATTGGGCGATTGTCCTCGATTCTGTTACAAGAGATTATACGATAACAATGTGGTAAATTAAACGAAAAGTATTATGTATTTTGTGTGTGGAATGATTTTCCATAGAGTGTCAAGCAAACTAGTGAAAATAATTTATTTTCTCTTTGATATTGAAACATTTACGTTTCAGTCCTTGTGCTTGTATTTTTACTAATGTTCTAGGCATCCAAGAACACACACACGCACACACATACACACACACACACACACACACACACACACACACACACACACACACACACACACACACACACACACACACACACACACACACACACACACACACACACACACACACACACACACACACACACACACACACATGCCCATTCCCCTCCTCACACATAATAAAAAACACACTTTTTGAAATAAAAAGAAATGACATAACATTCTATGATTATAAGGAGCCACTTTGTAAAAGCCACTGTGTTTCAAGATGGCTCCTGAAAGTACTTTACTTTATCGTTTACAAATCGCCTTCCTCTTAAAATGATGTTGAGAGTTAATATTATCATATTGGGGAGGGGTGGGTGGGTAAGGGAACTAACCATTGTATGCGTAGAATATTATAGCAGTTTGACTGGTCTGTCCGAAATTAAGTGTGATGAGTTTCGGCTTATCAGACTGCTCGTTGTCAAATTCAGATTGAATGATACGACGTTTGCACAGTGACGGAAGAGATCTCTGCATCGAATCGCCTGTGACAAGATAGGTGACCATATGACGGAATTAATATTTCGCAAAACTTCCAATCTGATCAAAAGCAATTTGTTCATTTATGAATCAAATATTTGAATATTAACTTTTTGGAAAATACAATATATAATATATAGGCCTATTATATATATATATATATACACAGGGTGGCCCAGTAAGAATGCTACGAGTATGATCACTAATTTCTTCACCATCATCGGCAAAATGTCATTAATTTTTTATTAAGTTGGTTAGAACATTCCAAGATCATTGATTTTGAGTAAGGCGTTTTGATTCTAGGGCCATTTTTCGGAAGCAATGCAATTTCCCAAATTTGCCAATTTTTCAACAGCGGCGGTCATCGGAACGCCGAGATATTCTGGCGTCTCAGCTTGCCATACCGGACAAACCGCGATGACAAAGGGCTGGAATGCCCTCGCTTTCATAAAGAAGACGATGTGCGCTACGTCTCCATTGTCATCGCGGTTTGTCCGGTATGACATGCTGAGACGCGAGAATATTTCGGTATTCTAATGATCACTGAAGTGTAAAAAAATAGCAAATTTGGGAAACGACATTGCCTCCGAAAAAAGCCCTCAGATCCAAACACCTCAATCAAAATTAATGATCATGGTATCACTTTGTTGGAAAAAGAATGTTCTAATCCATGTGAACTAATCACCAATGACATTTTGTGAACATGGTGAATGATTTTGAAGAAATTAACGATCGCATCTGTATAGCATTCTTTTTGGGCCACGCTGTATATCCATTTCAAATTCCGTTGTTGCGTGCATTCATTAAAAGAAAAATATGAGCGTAGCTTAGATCAAAGTTAACTTTTACTCAAACCTGCGTTGGTGAAAACAGCAAAGGCTGAAAAACTGATCCGCTGGGAGTCAAACACGGGCCTCTCTGGCTCGACCACAAAAATGTGGTTGTTTGCTGAGCCAAATTCAACTAAACAGCGAATCAGTTTCTCAATCTCTGTGTCCAAATACCTCTACGCAGCAGCACAATTTTATAAATGCATATACCGCAATTTTGTAGTTTTAGTATAGAGTCATGCATGGATGAATTGAATTTAAATTTTAATTGGTGATTTCGTGTACATTTAAGCAAACAGAAAAGTACGGGGTTTTACCTTCGCTCCTGCTTCATCACAGGCAACTGTCAAATCTCCATCACTTGCTTTCACGTCAAGATACACTTCTGGATGAACGATATCATAGTTTAGGCGAGTTTCTTGATCAAGGGCGATCTGCGCATGCGTAAAGACACATTTGCTCTTTGTACAATTATTTGCCGCTAAATGAACAAAAATAGGCCTACAGAATGAAAAAAAACTTACCAAAATGATCAGCAGATGCTTGTGATACTTGTAAAAATCGACCCAAGTCGAATAGAACAGTTATCTTAGTTAATTGGGCTACTGGCAGATGATAACACCAGTTTATCACAGTGAAAACGAGTTTCACGTGGTTAGAATAAATAGTGCCATGGCAGTAAAATTAAAATTTTCGATATTGCATGTACGCTACTACGTGATTGTCTCTGTGTATGTGCAAGACGTGTTTCTTTTCCATTATTTCAGAATCCATCTGAGAGGGCTGAGTAAGGGTTTTAAAACTTTAACACAGAATTGTCTCAATCATTAATGCAATTTTATGAAGATTTATTGGAATATGCTTCCCCCTTTTTTTCTCAACTGCTCTTAATATTCATTTTCAAATCAAATCGTCTCCAATGGGCTAACATAGATAAAACTGGTGGGTCCTCATATTTGGACCGAACGATACAAGCATCCGCAGCGGGGTGGCATGCGTTCACATTAGTAGGATGGCCTTGCTCCTCCCCCCTCTAATTAATCTTGGAAAAAAAAACGTTTTTCCGACCACGCCCCATCCAACAACACTCCCACTCGGCACTCATTCTTGCCACTCGGCAAATTCAGCCCCCCCCCCCCCCGCTAATCCATCTGCTCTCGTGACGATAATGGGTATCTCCAGGGAGCGTTATTAATGTTCGCGAGAAATGAAGACTCGCCCTATGTGTCTTGGTAGAGAGCAGTTACAGGGTGGAATTTTCCGCTTCATAATTCATATTGACATGAATAAAGAAACGCATCATGTTACATATGAAAGGAACTGTGAGCTGTGACAACAAAGTGTATGTTCACAAAACAGCATGCCTGTTTTTTTTTTTTTGTACTATGTTAGTCTTACCCTGTCAAACCCAGGGTGCCAAGCGCTAATGACTTTGGCCAATCGTCAGAAGGATATTGCGGTACTACTGTGACGTCACTTCCTGGTAGTACCGACCTTGTGGTCCATCCGGAATTAGCCAGGACGATTGTACCAACTGGGAGTTTGGCATATTTGCTGTCAATCACCCTTGAAATATCAAGCAAAATCATATCAAAAATATCACAATAATTTATTACTGAATTTTTCAATTTCAATTTCAATTTATTTTTCATATTTCTCAAAAGAATGACATTTGTAACAACATAACATGCATACAATGAACATAAAAAAATAAATGACGATATAAGTATTAATACAATTTACAAATTAATCAGTTATAATCAATATCGGATATAGGCAAGCGAAATCATGAGAAATATGAATTTTATATTATGAGAAATTTGAAATATTAATGTAAAACATACAGTGTGTCTCAAAAAAAATTTGTGCAAGTGAAAAACGCCCGCTTTGGCACCTAGAAAATACTCCCTGTAACATGATCCTTACCTCAATGTCAAGAACACAGTCTTACCTTTTAAAATGTCATTAGTTCTTTGCTTGTTTTAATATTGAGATATGTATATTTAAAAATGAAAGGGACAAATTAAACAATTGTGCCACTTTTACTACAGTCCATATAAAAGTGGCACAATGATTTCACCCTTTTGTTGTTTACAACATATCTCGAGATTAAAACAAGCAAATTAAACAAAACAAACGGCATTTGAAAGCTAAGACTATACCCTTGACGTGATAAGCGTCTCGCCAAAAACAAGTATTTCTAATTGCCAAAGAGGGCGCTTTTTACTCGCACAATTTTTTGAGACATACTGCAGAATGTCTAAAAAATCGTACAAGTGAAAAGCACCTTCTTTGACTGAAAATACTGCTGTGACACGTATTACTTACGTCAACCATGTCAACGTCAAGGACAAAATCTGAGCTTTCAAATATTGTTTGTTCCATTCAATTTGCTTGTTTTAATCTCGAGATATATAGTTAACAGCAAAAAGATAAAACCACAATTGTGCCACTTTCATGGGAAGAGGGCCTGATATATTATCATTGACTTTATAGTAAACAGGTAAAAGTGGAACATTTCTCAGAATTAAAACAAGCAAACTGAGCAAAACAAACGGCATTTGAGACCTGAGACTTTGCCTTTGATGTTGCCGTAACCAACATGTCATAACAGTATTTTATAATTGCCAAAGAGGGCGCTTTTTACTCACGCATTTTTTTTTGAGATACGCTGTATATTGTGTGTAATATCGTAGTAGGGGTGCGCAATTGATTGATTGATTGATTGATTGATTGATTGATTGATTGATTGATTGATTGATTGATTGATTGATTGATTGATTGATTGATTGATTGATTAATTGATTGGTTGGTTGGTTGGTTGACTGATTGATTGATAGAGCATATTATGCAATTCCAAATTCGATACAAATCATGGATTGATTGATAGAGCATATTATGCAATTCCAAATTCGATACAAATCATGCAAGAAAATTAGACATGATCTAGATATTGATTTGATGTACATAAATAACAAATACAAAATAAGAATTGCTGGCATCCATGAGTTTTGAGTGTAGAATATATTGGAAAGGAGTAGATTTTTTTTACTACATTACTGTGACTACATAATGACATTAGAAGTATACAGTTGAACTGCTGCAATAAGTGCGCTTCTTTCATGCGAAATAGATTGGGTTTTTTGGAAAGTTGTTTGGGAAACGACTTCCCTTGATCGTTCTAAAAACGGAAACAAAAAGTTTGTCACATTTGAAGGAGTTTGTAGTCTTTATTCAAAACCTTGCTACCTTCTTCACCCATTGTATTGCTCGTACAGGACATCAATAGTCTGAGCCAAAGCAGTTGACGGAAAATAGAAGTTTAATATCAATTAAAGATGAGTTAATTAATCCAAACGTCTGGAAGGCAGTCTTGGCAGTAGCACAATTAAGTTTGCATGATTTTGTCTAATGATATATTGTGTAGGCCTACTAGTTTACTGTATACTATAGTTTCAAGACTTTTCAATAACAACATATTGTTCGACTATGGCCATTTCCATGCTTACCTGGCAACTTGTTCACCGGGTAGTATACTTCCTTCCTTGATGAAATCTGGTATTCTGTCACATGATAATGAATAGCACTTTTAGTTTGGAATACGCCGGACTGTTTTCACAATAAAGTTATTCCGCTTTGCCAATACATAAAGGTTACCCCCAGCCACCATTACATCATACCATCACCACCATCACGACTGCTGCTGCTGCTGCTACTACTCTCCTCCTCCTCCTCCTTATACTTACTACTACTACTACTACTACTACTACTACTACTACTACTACTACTACTACTACTACTACTACTACTACTACTACTACTACTACTACTACTACTACTACTACTACTGCTATTACTACTACTATTACTATTACTACTACTATTACTACTACTACTATTACTACTATTACTACTACTACTACTATCATGGAAACGTTATAGGTATATATAGTGATCTTCTTTCACTGCTAGAATATTACAAGTATGACAAATGACTTGTACCGATATCACTTGCCTCATGTATGGATCAACTGAGAGGAAAATAGCCTCCAACAGTACTTCTGCAATGAAAGTTTAAAAGAAAATGCGAATCTTTTAGAGCTCGTGTCCATGATGTAGGCCTATAAACCCCGAAATATAACTGATCGATCAAATAAATTAACTCATTTATAATTTAAAATATTCACATAAACCTTCAACTTTCACAAATGCTTTGGAACTGAAAAGTTAGTTTTCGTAAAAATATTAAACTTCGACAAAATTCAAACAGAATGGACCGAGTAACAGACGTTTAACATTGCTTAATGATTAATTACAGATCATTGTGTCTTTTTCTTACTTACCACCATCATTTAAAGGTGGGAGCCTTATTTCGTCAAGACGAAAATTTGACTCCTTTATTTCCCCTTCAAAAATTCTTGCCAAGATAAACTGTTTTGCGGTTGCTGACATTGTGTCCATCGATCTGTTTCCCTATGCTGTAATTCTGATTTGGCAAATAAAATCATTTGTCTAGTCGCATATCGCAAATGTACTCGCATGCACTGAGCTTGACGTTGAAGGGTGCAGTATGATAGTACATATAGCTAGTACAGCTACAAACACAGCCTTGACCACTTATCATTGTATGGACAACATGACCCTTGTAATTGTGTACTTTACTATAAATGATTTTCCTTGATAATATTTCATGGACGTATGAGGTGTTGAATTTGTCTATTTGCATGTACACAGTGATTGTCAGTAGTGGCGGAACTTTTGCAATGATATGATACATTTCATGAGAACCGTGTGTGCCATGTATTAACTCTGTGAAAATTATAGAATCCAGGAGGTAAGTGGTTGAATTTTGCACTTTTGTTCCTTCATTACTATTTACGTATTTATTTCATTGCAACTTGAAGAGTTGAATTATTTACAGCTGCAGCTTGGGGGCGTGGCGTACATCAAAATCAGGTGGTCAATAATCTGTATCACGTGACGAAAGCGTGTGCTTGATGTTGATATAATGATGCGACTGTCACTGCACTGCGGCGACTGCACTGTGAATATTGCATGATTGTGCAAGTTGAACACTGAAAGCGGAGGAGAGGATCGGACCGCGACCGGAGGTTCGGAGGCACACCTACTACGTATGTGGTCCAGGATATGGACCACATACACACTACTGTACTAATAATGGGGGACTTTTTTGTGAGTGCCTTTGCTATGCATCAGTGATCGTTTTTGATCCAGATCCTATAGAAACCTGTGCACAAAAAAATCTCCATTGGCAGTATAGACTCTGGACTATGTGTGTTCGGAGGTACTTTTTATTTCTGAATATTTGTAAAAGTTGGTAATTATAACTTATATTCTTTATGTTGTCATGTAAACAGCAACTGAGCAAGCATTAAACATAAAAATCAATTAAACATCCAAATGATCGATCGTGATAAAGTGAAACTAGCGTTGATCTTGTTCAAGTGAAGTGTACGTGTGCAGTCCACTGTCCAACATGCGTGTATAGCAATGTGACTATTGGCATGCAACCATAAACATGCCTGTGCAAGTTTCATTCATCATGCATAAATGCACAGGTGACTCGGACTAAAGTTGGAGTGGTCATGGTGGTGGTTGTGATCTGTTCAAATCCATTCAAACATGGGGTCTTATTTTGTTTCTAGAAAGACTGAGTAAAAAAAAAACTACTGCTGCATGTGCATGATAGAGATAATGTGTCTGGACACCATTTTTGGAGTAATTCTTTGCAGAATACCGCCCCCCCCCAATAGCCCACCTAGGCTAGGTTTTGGGGGGGGGGGAGGTATTCTGCAATTAAGCCTCATTTTTGGCAATCAACATGTCATAATTGGCATATTAACGTACCCTTTTTTCCCCGTTAATATTCTATCATACAGTATGTTGGAACTTATGCCATCAGGGCAGACAGGTAGTTCATGCCTGCTACTTACATGTCCACTCACGAGAGCTCTCCATTGACTATTCCGGAGAAAGTGATGGCCCGATATTTGGACAGAACTTTCTCCTGCAAATTTTCATCTCCACATGTAAAATTATGCACAAATATAAAAAACATCTTGACTTACCTTATTAATCACAAGTTGCAGTTTTGTCGTCCATAAGTCACAAAAATAAAATAGAAATGTAACCACTGCACCGAAATCTGGCGGTAGATAAAAAGCACCTCAGCTAGTGTGCAGCAAATTTCTGGTCGTGGTCGCATTACTTTTATGGTTTCAGACAACCCGGCCTACCGACAGCCCGATCCACGGAGAACCCGGCCGCGCTTGGCCGACATATCGGACGGCTCGACGTACCAAACACTGGTAGGCCAAGCCGTCCGAACAGGGGGCCGAACAGTCCGTACTGGCAAGCTGAGTTGGCTTAGGCCAGGTTGTCGGTGAGCCGGGTTGTCTGGATTACATTATTATTGCGCCACAGACTGGCGGAGTAAGCGCTACGTTGTGCGATGGTTCGTAGGTTTGGTAAACAGGCACTTAAATGAAAACGAACGTAGATGACGTTATTCCACTGGAGACCGAGTCAGTTGATAAGGCAATCACTGTCCACTGACGACTTGGACAAATCTACATGTATGTGAGGTGTGTGATGTCACATAAAAATTTCTGATGAAGCTCTCGTGGTAAGTTTTTCTAACTCTTGTTAATTTTCTTCCTTTTTTTTCTTTTTGTAGATTTTTAATGCTAACCATGTCTGACAAGTAGGGTCAATGATAGTATCTTGATAATTGTCAATCTGAAACAGACTGAATGTTTTTTACAGGCTGTGTGAAACTGTTAATGTTTTGAATTAAAACTTAGTTCAGAGTGTGGCAAGGGGCAATATAGCATCTTTTGCTCTATATTCCCCTTGCTTGTATGGGTGTTACATGTCATGCCTGTAGTGTAGGTGTGTTCTAAAAGTGCTTTGAAACTAGGTTGAAGGATGGAATAAATGGGTCCTGCCATGGGTGAGCTACACTCTATACACAGAAATATATGGGAAAGTATAGAGCAAATAATGCTATAATTACCCCATAGTTACAACCACCAAATCATATGTCCCTCATGATACCCTCACTGATTGGTTGATTCACATGGGTCCTGCACAGGTGCTGTTTTATTAGTATCATGACTCAATTTGACTAAATTAAGTTGGCAATTGAGAAGTGATATATTTTTATTTTTATTTTTATTTTTTTTTAATTATTGAATTGACTATTGGAATTTGGACTATTGGAATTGGACTATAGGAATTGACTATCACTGTCTTCATTTGAAAATGTTGTGTTTTTCAAAGTTTTGTAGTAAACTACAGATGAAGCCCCAACAGGCATAACATTGGTTGTCTGGCAAAAAGGCCCTAGCATATATCCCCAGCAGAAGGGCCTTAACACTGAATTGTCTCTTACTTGAAAAAAACATTGGTTCTTTTCACATGACATTAAAGAAGTATGATATTTTTAGATCCTTCTGTCAGTCTGTTAATTGCAAATATCAAATGCATGTACGGCATTTCTCAAATTATAGTAAATCTAACGTTAAGGCTCTTCTGCCTAGGACATGCTAGGGCCCTTTTGCCGGACAACAGACAATAAAGTCACTTCATGTTGTGCATGCTTCCAATACCATAGGTTTAACTTCAACATGTATGATCCAAACTCTCCATTGGCAACGCTTGAGGATCTTCAGAAGGCTTACAAGGTGGTGAGGGAAAGTTCTTTTTGCATCAGGACTCCCATGATGCACCATGCTCAAGAGTGGCTACGAGCTGAGTCACTGACGTGTGATGTCTCCCTCAAACTGGAAAATACACAAACAACAGGTAATGCACTTCTTGCTATAGAGCAGGTTTGGCATAAATCATTTGAGCAAAGTATACAGGTACATGTCAGAGAAAAGAAAGTGTTTTACAAAATTACAAACTTGCTGCAGAATATAGTTATATCTGAAAGTCAATTAATGCATTGAAACTAAGGCCCTATTGCATAACACTTTTGACCCCAAAATTTTCACAGCATAATCCTTGATTAGTTTACTTGAATTTAGAACAGTTTTATTCTATAATAAGTGCTGTTTCTACTTGTGCTATGTGTACAGGCATTTTCCTTTAATCTGTTGCATCTAGGATTGTGTACTAATTTCCATAGTGTACATCTGGTTCCCATAGCTAATGGGTCAAGAGTTAAACCTCCGATGTACACACTGCATATAACTTAAAATGCCTCTGTATTTGGGTCTAGCCTAGGACAACTTCCCCAGAGGACAACTCTCCCTAAGGACA
>JZLH01S0504751.1:19271-31142 GCA_001188425.1 Eucidaris tribuloides
CCCTCTCCCGCCACATCTCGAAACTACATGGATGACGTATGCTCCAACTGTCGCAGTGAAGCGTCCTGACTGTGATAATTTGTATCCCTCGCATTTCTAGGGTCCTTCAAGGTTCGAGGCCACATGGCCTAATCAGCTTGCACGCATCCCCCGAATGTTGACCGAAAACTCAACGAGAAGAGGAAGTAGAATTCGATGTCAGGCTGGCAATTACTCAACGCGCAAGGCTTCTTCTCGTTTATCTATGCCAGAAGATGAGGACTGAGAGCCAGACAAGTTGGTTAATGACCGGCACTAAGCTCACTCAATCAAAAATAACTATATATGTACATGTACTTCTGGATAAACCTTTTGTGTACGTCAGGGAGGTCTTTATGTAACATACTCAAAAATTTCCATCCTTTGCATGCCTCATTCAAGATTTATCAATATTAGCTTTGAATACATTTATGCTAAGAGAAAAGCCCAAACTTTACTTGACAACTATTTGATTATACCTTACATTTTTGTTCATTTACGCCTTGCTCTTTTTCATTGTAAATTTAATTTTTCCTCCACAAGTCATGTTTCATTGGACCTATGTGCTGAAACTTTTGTTGTCGTAGTCCATATTCAGCACATATAAAGAACACCGTTTAATTTCAGGATTTTTAACAACTTGACTATCTAATAATAATTATATAAAAAGTATTCATAAGTCCAGGGTAATCCTGTAGCCAATATTTCAATTTGTCACAATTTTTTTAGTAAGGTGTAAAAATATGACTTGTAATATGTGAATATTATGCTGCTAAACATAACGTAAACGTGTCTTAGAGCTGAAAAAAAGTAGTCCCTTTTCTAATTTTGGTTGTTTTTTGGAGGAGTGAGACCCTAAACATGTTATGTATGTTATGCTGTGTGTTTACTTGAAAGCAAATGTGTATGTTCTATTGTATTTCATTTGCTTTCACCAACTTTTTGAACATAATTCAATAACCAAACAAACGATTGCATTGCAAAGAACAGCATCATTAAAGCTCTAGTCAATGCAAAAAAAGACTGTACATGTACGATGAATGCATTGAATACAATATTTGCGTATTATTAGAATTTTTGGTTTAAGTGATGGACAATTAAAATTCAGACTAATATTGCTTTTCACTCAGGGGTATGGAGCAAAACGTGCGAAGAATACCAACTGGGTGACCTTCAACCAACTGTGACAGAATATGTTCAGCACCCAGGGCATTGCATTACCTCTCATCCTTTGATTGGACTACAAAACTTGATATGTGGCCATGGAGGTAAGAACTTGGCCACACATAGGGATGTTCACGCGAGAACCAGAAATTGAGTGAGTGGCCAGTTTTACGGACAAGGTTCATTAACTTGTATGTTGGTACTCGGGTATATTGTCTACATGTATGTTAGTTCGACTTCATGGGAGAAGTTATAACCAAGGAGCTGGTATACAGTCAAATTTGTCTTGAGAAGTATGGAATTAAAGTGCGAGACAGTTTGTAGTTGTTTCGTTGTTGCGTAAAATTATTGCTGTGATGATGTGATCATGCAATGGACAAGTTTTAAAAACTTTTGTGCACAAAGTAATTTGGATGCCCAAAAGGCACAAGAACCTGAAATCAGTATTTTACCAAATCAAACTGAAATATTGCCCTAAGTAGCATCGTCTACAATGACTAAGCTATAATTTTGAAAATGAAAGACTTCACCTTTTGGTATGTTTTTTACACTGTGAGCGTGTATGGTCCGCTGACAGTTGCTGGCTCAGGACCATGCCACCTAGTTAGGTGCAGAATTTTGTGTTTTTAACCAGGTTGTATACAATTGCAATCAAATCTTGACTGACAGGAACTAGATCCTCTGTTCAAAAGAGGGATGTTTTCCAGCTAAAAAGGGGCTGGTGTTAACACCACCTTTGCAAAGGGGCTGGGTGTCTTGAACAACATTGGGCTATGCCATATGATCTCAGAAGCATTGGCTCAAGTTACTCATTATGGGCAATTCGCCCGCGAAAATAATCACCCTGGTCTCAAAATCATGAATATTTATGTAATAATTCAAAAAAATATATGTGCTACGAGCTGTAGATTTAGCTACACACATATGAGATCTCATCGAACTCTTTAATTTTGAGTGTATTTGAATACATTGAATGATTTTAGAATACTTTTTCTTCAAAAACCCATTTTCTTGGCGAATTAGTTCTTTCTTTTTTGAAAAAAAACACACTTATCTTTGAGTCTCATCATTTCACATTCAACGATGCACTTCAGAATGAATTTAGCGCTAGTAGTTTTATAATATATATATAATCCTAATAAATGGACTATATTTAATCTCGATGTAGCTTTATACAGTATAGCTATCAAATGGTTCTTCAGTTAATAAGTTATAAGGACCTAATAACAAGTGGTCGAGGTATGTAATAGTCCGTAACGTTAAAAATTGTAATGTAAAACGGCAACATTAGACGTATTGGTTACTACCGTATATACTGAATCTGTTGTACCTAATTGTCATCCTACAAACTTAAACAGCGTTCTCAGCACCCATTTCAGAAGAAATTGATTTCCACTTCATTGCTCGCAAGCCTCATAACAAAATTTTTGAGAAATGCTCGATTCGGTAGGTGAAAGTCTTGTGTCCAAAAATGTAATGTCGTAACTGTAAAATTATTATGTGTTCGATAACTTCGCAAATGATAAAACAGGAGAACCTAAATTCAAATTTAAACTTCCGTATAACACTTCAGGTCGGGCCCAAGCCTTGAGAATATACCACAAATAGGAATTTCACCCCCCCCCCCTGAATTTGATAATGATGTATTTCTAGAAATAAGCCCCCAACAGTGCAAAATAAATATGTCTGAATGTATGTCATCGTAAACGCTGTGTGAAATTGCCCATATGCTGCTGTTGCTGTTTTGCAGAGGTGCCAAATGTACTTCAATTGATTTACAGTCATTCCACGTAAATGTCACGCGAGTCACGCATGTTTCATGTCACACAAGTCACAAACCAGCTAGGGTATAGATCAAAACCGAGAAAATATTGAAGCCGACTGCTTTACCTGATCATGTAAATCAATCATCTATACCCTGACTTGTGACTAGTAACACACAGCATGTGTGACTCGCGTGACACAAGTGTGGCTGTTTAAATTATAGTTTTAAATAAAGAAAAAAAAGAAATACATATATTTTGAAATCTGACAAGAAAATAGAACAGATAATCATCAATTACATTATTTTCCACGTTTGATATTTTTGTTTGGTAAATTTAAAAATCAAAGGTGTGTTTTAAATGAAAAAAAATTGTGTTTACCCCTTATGGACTCTCCGCATTGTCTTCATTTTCCGTCTTAGCACAGGTCTTGAAATCTTGGAGGAGGTTCCCGAACCTGACGTGATTGTAGTGTGCTGTGGGGGAGGAGGTCAAATGGCTGGAATAGCTGCTGCTGTCAAATTATCAGGGAAAACTGGAACTAGGATATATGGCGTTGAACCTGAACAAGGTATGTACATGAAGTTCCATGATGTATTCAAATCTTGTATCTTGATTCATAAAGTTCAGATTATGCATGTACACTATGATTTTTGCCTTTACTTCTAAAGGCAAATCTTCCTATTGTTCTTTTTTTTAAGTTAAATGAATGAGGAGGAAGGTTCATTAAATAGTGAATCAGTCAATCTACACAATTGTATAGAAAATTAGTTTTCTCATTTCACACAGGTGTATCTATAGGCGTGTGTACGAGAACTTGAAAATACAAATATCTTACGAGGACACCGTGTTTGGAGAATATTCCAAGGACGAGCACTTGAAATTTGACCACATGACCGAGGACAAATTTCAGTCAGAGGATGTGTGTCTACCATCCAAGCACATGCAAACAACCTGTTTTACTATACGTTCGTGGACATCACTCAAAACTTGTGAGAATGTTGTGAACTTGTGACAGAGGTGTAGATTGATAATAACGTAATTACTTCCGAGGACGCATGTTTCGAGTTCTCAGATTGGAATTTGTCCTTGGTTGTTTGATCAAATTTCAGTTGTTGGTCCTTGGAATATATAGCCATACAAATGCACACACACACACACACAAATCCATCACCCAAGGAATTCCTAATTCAGAGGAAAATATTCAGTGTTAGCCTACCAGTTTGTGGGTGATTTAATGTGTGCTAAATTCCTCTTTATATTAAGTGTAATAATACATTGTAATCATACTTTGTACTCTTGTAGCTCTGATTGAAAGGGTCATATTTATAGCATGCCGATAACATGTTAAGTGTTATCCTGTGCCTGGGAGATTTTGAAAATCCCATTAATAGAGGACATATCTGGTTCCTGTAACTAACTGGGTAAACGGGGGGGGGGGCGAATCGACTTACAAAGTGATACCTATGTGCCGCACCAAAATTGAAAATCGGGGGCTCTGGAATGGGCTTGAGCGAAAAAACTGGATCTAAGGCTTCAGAAAACCTCAAAATGCTATGCTCCGGAACTACAAAGCGGCGAAGTTCCGGCGCGCCGGGCTGAAAAGGCAATGTTCAGGCCCGGCTGCGCTGCAAAGCGGCGCAGCAGAGCAGAAGCAAAATGGCAAATTTGGGGATCTCTGGAACTGAAAAAATCAAAAGTTTTCTTTGCCTTCTAAAATTGAGATGCTCTGGAATGGAAATTTAAGCTGAAAATGGGGTTCTCAACCACGGCACATAGAACCCAATCTAAATAAGAAGTGGATTTTCTAATCATGTTCAAAAAGGATGGCAGATTTCTTAAAATTCAGACCATCAAAAATATGAATATTCTGCCACTAGGTTTGCAAAAGTACAAAATTCAAACTGAAATTATGCCACTAGGTTTGTGAAATTTCAAATTTAATATCGTACAACAATTTTGAAAACCTGTAGGCTAAAAAATACTGGATTTGTTCCCGGGTTTGCAAATTTGTACACCTGTCAGTTCTACCCAGGTGTACAAAATTTGTGAACCTGTCAGGCAACCAGGTTTACAAATTTGTGAACCTGGTGTTCACCAAAGGTGTACAAATTTGTGAACTATCAGGTAGTGAGGTGTACAAATTTGTGAACCTGTAAAATGGCACGAAGGTTTTGCAAATTTGTAAACCCGTGTTCACAAGGTTTACAAATTTGTGAAACCTGGTGTTGTAGCAAGGTGCACAAATTTGTGAACCTGTATAAGAGCAGCAAGGTGAACAAATTTGTGAACCTGGTGTTCAGCAAGGTTTGCAAATTTGCAAACCTGTAGGCAGGCAAGGTGTACAATTTGTAAACCTGGTGTTCAGAAAGGTTTGCAAATTTGTGAACCTGACAGAAAGCATGGTTTATCTGGAAGTAGGAAGACAAGTGCGTTATACAAGCACAATACATGGCAAATATGTGATTTGCATCAGGTTTATGTTCTTTATTGCTTCCAATGATAAATATGTGCTCGGAGAATAAACAGAAATGCATATGTACATTTTATGTTCATTAAGAACAGTTGGCCCCTAGATGCATCACTAGTATTTGACGTGATGCCTCCTTTTTCATCTTCATACATAACAGGCTTTATTTTTATCATTGGCTGTTAATACCCAGTAGGCATCTGGGGAACCCCCTCCCAGACCTTCCCCCAAGATATTCAAATTCATATTTTTTCTGACTTAGCCAAGACCACGTACATTGAAAAGTGGGTGAAGTAATGGAATGATCTATCACTATAAGGGGCAAAAATTACACTTTGGGGAGGATGAAATGAAAAATTTATCGCAAGCATGAGGACCGGGGACACTCCCGGATCCCAACCCTCCTGTAGGGCCTACTCTTTTCAATCCTGACTGCTATTTGCTACCAGTGGCGTAATTACGGCGGGGCACGTGAGGGTGACACGTGCGCCCCCCCAATCAGCTGGCAAAAAAGAAAAGAAGAGAAAACTGGCCGAGTGAATTAGAATTTGTCTCATATCACCATTTTAAATTCCTTACCAATTTTTTTTATTATAATCTAAATACTTATTGTAAAACTACTTTTGTTTATCTCATAAGTGGCAGCATAGGCTATGCTGCTACAGATGATATCCTGGGTAGTCGCACAGTTATTTATCCGTGGCAGAGCATTTAATTTAGTTCAGCCTTTTTAAAATTACGCTCACCTCGAGCAAAGGCTTCAAGTGAAGCTATTGCGATGCTTTTTGTCCGTCGTTCGTCGTGCGTTCGTCGCTAAGACTTTTTACACATTTTCAGCTTTCTTCTTCTCAAAATGCATGATTGGAATTTGGATTCCCAAACTTGGAGGAAATGGTCCTTTAGGGGGTGGGATTCAAGGGTCGCTCAAATGTAACACTTGGCCCCTAAGGGGCCCTAGGGGCCAGGGCCCTAAAGGGCCACAAAGTTAGGAAGTTTACAAACATCTTCTTACTGCTAGATCCAGAAAATAGTACAGTTAGCACATGTTGTGTGTAATACCTCTCATGTGCTGAATTAATGTTCCTCATGACAATGCCCAGGGTGGCCCCATTTGGCCCCTAAGGCGGGCAAAAGTTTGGGGTAGGGCCCTATGGGAGTACATGTAATTCACATTCACGGCAGTGGATTTAAATCAAACGTGGTGGGAATGATCCTCAGGGGGAGGGGATAGAGGGTTCTTGAAATGGTACACCAGGCCCACCTGGGAGCCCAGGGGGCAGGGCCCATAAGGGCCCAAACTAGGTAACTTTCTAACCACAAGTCCATTTGTAACCAAACGTGGGTGGTAAATGTGTAACAGGGACCTCAATGTTATTTGGGGGTATGTAGATCAAAGGTCAAATGAAGTCAAATGATAAAATATACCTGCAAGTTTCTTCTTTGGTTGGTATTGGCCCATTTGTGACTAACTTGAATGGTAGATGCTACATGTACATGTATAGTGACCTCAATGTTAAATTGGGGTCAAGGTCACATACAAGTAGGTCAAAGGTCAAATGTTAAGATACTAGGGTGTGCCTTGTTTTTATAAAAACGGACGCTAGACTTTAATTTAACTTGGCAAAATCAGCTATGTGGCAAGGGGATGCAAAGTTTTCCAACTGGGTCATTTGGCTATGTTGATGCCTATAGATATCAGGTTCCAAGGGCCAAAACTATATGTAACTGATGCTTTTTCTATGGGCACCATAGAGAGTTTGCGAGACCTCAGGTGAGCGTCGTGCCCCCCGGGGCTCTTGTTTCAAGAAAGCTTTGGATGAGGTTAAGTTATTCGCATCAAGAGTGATGAATTGAGCTTGATATTTATACATTTCACCGATTATAGAAAATACTCTTGCAGACCATTTTATAAATCTGAATAATGTGTGTTATAAATCTTTGACAACAGTATTTCTAATTAGAAGGCGAAACTTGGAATGTGGGATAGTTTTCAACTATTATCGACTATCTGTTTCACGAAACAATAGCGTTAACCCTATTTTAACTGGGCTATTTAAGACCAGGTTTTTACTGGGGACCCCTTCTTCTTCTTCTTCTTCTTCTTCTTCTTCTTCTTCTTCTTCTTCTTCTTCTTCTTCTTCTTCTCCTCCTCCTCCTATTTCAGACCTAGGTTTTTACCTCGGGGTACCCCCCCCCGTTTCCAGATCCTCGGCCGCTGCTCGCGCGCTCACCGTGAAAATTTTGTATGCGCCATTAGAGCGGGATGTCCTTAATCTACACGACTAGACACGTAAAATTTTCAAAAATGTCTTTTTTTTCTATTTTTTTAAGTAAAGTTAATTAATGCAAATAAAGGTGCCATGTAAATATATGTCTTTTGCCTATAATACGCACCTTTAAAATAGCTAGTTGAATACTAATTATTTGGTGAAAATATTCATTCTGACAGTTTCTTAGATTACATTTACAAGATTGCCAAGAATGGAATTCATGATTTTTATGTATTTTTGTGAGTTTACTTTATGTGATTTTCTTTGTTTTGTCAACCTTATTTGGTGTTACTATTGTTTTTTTGATAACAATTTTGAATATAGTGGGGCACACTATTATAATCTGCATACTCATATAACAAGTCACATAAGAACATTAATTCACTTTTCAATCCAGTACAACAAAAAATTAAAGTCATACACTTATGGGCAATAGTTATTTAGTATAATCGTACGTTTATTGGTGCTTCTCTTACAGACAAAGTCTGTATCACACATTATCTTTAAAATTGTAATTATCGTATAACGTATAATACGTCGCCTCGGTGCCAGTTATGGTAAAAAAAGTCTTGAAATTGTGGGGGATTTTTATTGATAGTTGAATCGTATCAATTTAAGTCCTCACGCAAGGATTTCGAAATTAGCACACGCACACTCATAATACTTGCGCCTTAGTATAACGCAACAGTTTGGCTTATCAGAAGGGTGCCCAACGCCTCCAATCATCCATCCCGCCGGGACCCTATTCTAAGGCCAGTCCTCGACCCTCTGTCCCGCCCCAATATAAAACGTTCTGACAAGCCCCTTATATAATTGATTAGATCATAAGAGGAGTTCTGGTTTTTCTTTTGATTTCGCCAGTGCCCCCACCTGCACCCTCTCTGTTGACCGCACGCTGCCGCAACGCTCTCACGACGCCGCCTTTCAAGTGAAATCTCATACTATATAACCAGGTGCTGATGCTGAAACGGTAAAACACTGAGCCTCACAGTGTATCCGTTTGTAGTGCTCCTTACAATCTACAGTCATATATATATATTTCCTTGTGGGGAGTGAGGACAAGATCGCTCTCTCCAGACGGCCTGTATCCCACTCAGAGCATGTCCAACGAACCCTCTAGATGCCTACCTATAACCGGCCGTAATCCCTATCATTTACCAAACTTATATCGACCGCACCATAAATGTGCGTAATAACGCCTGGTGAAAAGTACCCTAAACGCCGCCATACGGTTTACCAATACAGACGCTGAGAAACTATACCAGTAAGCCCGTGCACTCCATAAAATCCACCTCTTCTGATACCTAGTGTCGCGTAAACTCGAAATCACTAATTTAATACCCTAAGTGGCGTAAACAATGAAAATCAACAATTTAAATTCCCTGACCCAACTGTGCTTTCTCATCTAAAACATTATTTACTATTGCAGAAACCCGAAAAGTTCAATCACTAATTATGTATAATTTTCCTAATTAAAAAAACGTTCATTTGGGGTGGTCAGTAGATCTACTTCAATTTTTGCCACCCCTTAAATGGGCGTAAATCTACATACCAAATTAGTAAACCCTATTAATGGCATGTGACATGGTGAGAAAATGGTACCCTTAAACTGCGATTGCCGACGCGAATTGGAGTTAGAAAAAGCTACCCTTTTTTTCCAAAAGAGTCGACGACGTCCGAAGGCTGCGGAAAAAAGGAGATCCTTTCGACGCTTTTTTCGGGGACGTGTCGGGTCTGTGTACATCCGTAGCTAGGCCAATAACAGATAGATGAGAGGACCCCCCCCAGAGGAAATCATCTCTTATCTTAATTATTTCGAAAGAAATGCACATAACAAAATGCCGCTATCTTCTTCTTTTGTAGGCCAAGATTCACCGATATAACCAGTAACACTCACTCGTCTCAACCAACCTCAATATGCTCGCTTGTTGGGACAAAATTGCATTAATTGAACGTGAGAAAAATGATAACAAAACACATTACGTCCATTGCTAGTTAGTAAGAATCGAACATAAATATATAAAAAATGTTACGTACAATTTTTATACAAAAGTTACTTTGCTACAATTTTGAGTTTATATCACTTTTCATTAGGAACATTCGCCAGCGCGAACAACGAGACCTAACATTCCAGATACCTCTATTGTACGCTTGGCATCCCTTTATATGTTTAAATCCAATTATTGAAATGAAATTTTTGGATGAGCGGGGCGTAGGGGCATTGCCCTAGCCCCCCTTCGCTCCCCATCCCCTCTCCTCTCTTCACCGCCAAGGACAAGTCTATTCCAACAAGAATTTGCTACCTTGGATTACCTGCCCTCTATCTTTTACGAGAAAATGTATGATTTTCAAGTGCATATTTTCAACATGACCATAACGTAGTGCATAATCAGTGGAGGGGGTATCCAATAAAAAAATGAAATTAAACCACAACACTGTCTTCATGATTCTTGTGAACTTAATCACTTCAAAATATATTCTGATTCACCAGAATTTCACCATCATTGAACACTGGTCATTTTCATTTCTCCAAATGCGAGGAGTGTCTACAGCATGGCTAGCTCCATTTGTATTATCATTTCTGCGCTGTATACTATATCGTCAATCAGCAACCTTATCAACGAGGGGAGGGTGGGGGCCATCTATACAATCGTTTTGAGCGCGGTTCAACACATTGCCACTCGATATGTGCAGAGAGGTGGAATGTCGATACGTGTTTTAGGCGGACTGTGTTAATTTATATTAAAAGAAAAAAAATACCTGTAGACATGGGGTTCCCGCTAGCTTCATCAAAAAGACCTTAAACCATGCCTGACAGGATCACATTTTTATATGTAAAATATATACTTTGGATAGAGCTTTTCGCCAAGCCTTCCGCTGCAAAACACTACAAACAACAGTTATTCTATATGATAATTTTCGCGTGCGGCCACTCTGGCCGCAAATTTTTTAACTAGCGAGACTTTCGTCTAAAGATTTATTGAGGACACTTAAGACATGGTGTCTCTCTTTTACGGTATAAAAAAGTACCTAGTAAGTGGACGCCTTTGACTATTCGCTAGTCGGGTAGTTCTCAGCTTCGACCCCCCTGTAGACTGCCTGCTGTGCATGTTCCTATCGGCCTAGAGAATAAATTAATGCTGCCCGATATAACACTTTTAGAAATACTTTCTCGCTCACTCCCCCTCGCCAGCCGCGCATATACATCCCTTTCAATACTTCCGTTGAGAGTTCTACCCCAATTCCCCGTGCCTGAACCCGTACCAGATTTTTAACTTTACTCGTTGGCGATGGGCAGCTTGGTTTCATCTATTAGGAAAATCTTTTGACTCAGACATATTTAGGCTGCGTCTACACCCTACCGAAACTTCGGCGAAAGTTTAACTTCCCGATAATTTATTCTTACCCAATAATTTGCGCGGGTCCTGTTAAGATTACATTGCATAACGCTCGTTCTTCTAGTGTAAGGAAATTATACCTGCGAAACTTCTCCGCGGAAAATTCCTTGCTCATGGGTGTTTGATTTTGTCCATTTCAAACACTGTCAGCATATCGCCCTGGTGGATTCTTTCTACACTCTGTCAGCATTTAGCTAAAGTTTGGCGCGCACAACTTTTTTTAACGGAGGAGTCTGTCTGTGACCCAGCACAGCATTCTCTGTATATCATAGCGTCTATTCAAAGAGATTACAGTTTTAGTTGTGCCTGGTTTTTCGATTCGTATATTCTCGTTGTAAATTACATTTCCGGTTTCAAAACTACTACGGGTTTACTCTCTAGTGCTATGTGAAAGATTGTAGTCGCCTTATCGTATTACCTATTAGGCGTTGCTAGTACATTTACAGCGATATTGTGTCTCTGAATTTTGTGATTAGAATGATTTTGATTTCTAATTGTATAATTTGCAGGAAAACATTTCACCAATATGATGTAAATTCTCAAAGCTCGGTGCACCGTTGATGCATTATTGTCAGCATTGTCTAGCGATTTCCCTTTTGTCGACGTCTTTTTACTTGCTGCTGCGTAACATAATGATATAATCTTAATAAGAAAAAGCCTTATAGTATAGTTCTGTCGAAAGTTCATGAATCTGCTTTAGTTTAAAAGTCCTGCAGTGAAATCATCTAACTGCCCATCAAGTCGTTATTGTCAGCCTACATGTATTACATATAAATATTATTCCTTCT
>JZLH01S0504817.1:32424-43796 GCA_001188425.1 Eucidaris tribuloides
ACACATTATACGTCTTTTGTTAGTGAGATAGCTCAGCATGTTTTTGTTTAAGTTCATTGCTCCAGCAATAGAACAAAAAACTTTTAAATTTTCTTTCTGTCACGGACAGACAAATTTGCATAAACATGAATATAAAAATGCGGTACGACCATTTTTGTACAAATATTTCACAATATTTTTCTGCATTTTAGCAAACTGGTGTTTCATCTATAATTACTTGCAAACAAAACTCAAGATAATTTAATGATTGTCAAAATAGGACCAAATCAATATTTCTCAAAAGTGTCCGTAGGTGACATCAGTGTTCAACATCCCTACTCGAAAATGAGTCATTCCTGTCGCTTTCCGGACCTTACCAAATAAACAAATATGGATTTAAGTAACTTTAGATATCAATGAAAGATCCGGCAGTGATTACATCATAAGAATATAAAAATGAATTTTTTACCCCAATGCTCACTTTATTTGATCAGGCTCATTTATAAGTCCAGATAGGCTTTTAGATTTGTAGGTTCATAGGAAAACGGCCAATCGTGTAAAAACGATACTTTATTTAAGTGAGCTCTATTATTGGAAATAATAAAAACACTTCATTACTCTGAATATTCACTAGTGCTGTGCCATGTATAGAGATTGGTAGCCGAGAAGGATACGAGAAAGAACAGGAATCTTTGGAGGTGCTCAAATAGGGACTGAAGGGATGTACCAATGGAGCTTTGATGAGGGTGATCAGTTCAAGAGGGCTAGAGGGGGACGCAGCAGACGTTTTCAGCTGGAAAATAATTATTTTGCTGAAGTTTCTTGTAAACAGTAATGCAGGGCTAATCCATGTTAGACGCTCATTCAAGATTGTACACCATAAATAGCGTAACAATTGAAGCCTATAAAGGTGATGCGAGATAATAACGCTCCTGCGACATTTGCCCTGCCAATGATACCACCCCACTACTAAAAGTTAGAGTTAGCGTTATCGGATTTTGGTTTGGGTTGGAGTGAGGAATAGGTTTGGTGTTAGATTCAGGGTCGGGATTTGTGTCGGGTTCTACAAACGCATTTGACCCGGACCATTTTGTCATGCATTGGGGAAAAAACACATTTTCTATCTTTTGTTTTATTCTCAACCTTTCTAGGCGCCATCCCCGCCCCCCTGATCTACGGGGCTATGATCGACACGGCGTGCCGTCTATGGCAGACCACGTGCGGGGCCCAAGGATCGTGTTGGCTCTACGACCTACCGGCGTTTCGCTACTCCTACCTCGGGGTCAATCTCATCTTCAAGTTCCTCACCGTTGTCTTCTACGTTCTCGCCTGGTATCTCATCAGGAGACGGCGCATGCGCAACGAGAATGGGAGCCTTGTTTTGGAAGAGGATGACGGGAAAGGGGATTCCCCCGCAGAATTGACAGCCGTCGAGACAAACGGAACTGCTTCCTGAATACATTAAAGGAAGGTGTAGCCGGCAATTAACAGGAATAAGTTAAGAAAGATTTGGGGGCAACTGTCAGTTGTTCCCAACCGATCAGATGCATGTGCGCTGGCCTTGAGCTGACCTGACGTGACCGATACATGCCGCCCGACGCGTGTTAATCGCGCTCTAGTAATTTATGCACTTTTTGAATCAATAAACTCCCCCCTGTAGCTGTTTTGGCGATCTTGTTCTATGGAAGAAATTCGCAAAGACGTATAATTAACAGAAATTTACCAGTTGATAGGGCCTTGCTGAGGGTAAGTGCAACACAGTACCCCTTATTTAGGCTTTCTTTATCACCATGTACCATAATTCTCACAATACTCACAATGTAAATTTTTATTCCAAACTTATTCTTGTTAGTTGCCGGCTACATCTTCCTTCAACCTTCTTTTGTACAATTGGCAAATTGTGTGTTGTCTTAGCGGTTTTTCGAATCCATGCACTGCAAATATTGGGTGTTAGATCTAACACAATGGTATCGCCCAATATAATACTACTAATAATAATATGGATGTAGAATTTTAACACCCCAGGTCTGATGTTAACACCGAAAGGATCACCTTTAATTCCAAGAGTATTATCTTTTGCGACCAAAGTTTAACAGTATAACTGGTATCGATATTGGGCAACACGCAAGATGCTATATTTTACACCCAGTTTTTGCAGTGTGGGGTTCTTAGGGTTAATCACAAAGTTCAGTCGGTGTTGACTATCAGCACGCTTTACACTGACGAATATTTGTGTCCTCTAAAATGTACATATAATAATATTACGTCTTCGAAAATCCAAATATCAATCACATGGATGTGGGAAAATGAATTTACACATATTGGTTATTGTTTATTAAATGGAAAGCAAGACATGTAAATATATTGAAAATCAATAAATATTATGCTGGGGATTAAATGTACATACAATTATTTAAACATATACAGACATACGGATGTGCAAATAATAATAGACACAATTTACATCTACGCACAAACACATACACACCCACATAATGTGCACAACTACAAACCTAACATGATATTACTATAATTTACACACACACACAAAATCTTATTCTATTCCAAGTCAATAGTTATGAAATTTTGCAAGCAAGTCCTTTTTAAAAGTAACACTCGTGCACACTTTACAATAAAAAGAACAAATTCAATAGAATTCCTACTATCAGTATTTTTCTTTTTATGGTAATTCTTTCAATATACTATAAATATATGTAGAGTACCTATAATACCTATATTAGATCGATAAGAACCAAATCAGGAAAACTGTGAATTCAGCAAAGCATTACCTAAACAAGTTGGAAAAGTCATTGTACAAACTGTCGAATCAATCAGCGCATGTTCAGTTATTAGAAAGTGTGCCATCTACTACTACGACAAGACATTGTATTAAGAAATTCGTCGCCAACAAAAAACAATTGCATGTTTGTAAGTCTTAAGACAACGTTGTGGAACTTCAATTTAAAAAGAAATGTCAAACTTTGATATCTGAGCGACATAATAGTGTTTAAATGGACAAATAAGCATCCCTAGCATAGAACATTTTGGAATGTTATGCTGCCACTATAGCATGGTATGCATGGTTAATCATTTAAACTCCGATTTACTGCTCCGCCTGACTACAAATTAATCAGACCTATAGCACAGTAGTCTATGAGAGGAAATAAACAAGGGTAGGAGAAGGTCACACTGGACACTGTAGATCTTAACTCATTTACAGCGTTAAAGAGAATACACGGTACTGGTTGAGTAGGCCTACTTGCAGAACCACATCATTTTAATATCAGCTACTTTCAAACATTTTGTGAACAGATGATATTCTTAAAATGCCACTATAGTATAGGAGAGAGTAGTTAAAAATAACAGAACACTTTGTTTTTGACAAATCTGCTACACAAATCCCCCCTGCTGACAAAGTACTAACACCGAAATCAATATGTGGGACTATGTGAATTGTTGACATATACACTTTAGCAATGGAATGGGCACATCATATGGAAAACTTCACCTGTTCAAACTGCCAATCTCTCATTTTTTTATTGCATATGAAGTGAATTAGTCCCTCATTGTAATGCAAATGTGATATACTCTCACCTGGAAACCAATGAAATGGGAAATTTTGATGAAGACTTTCCATCATCATCCAGTACTGTGTATTCTCTTTAAATGATCACTTTCAAGTACATATTTTTTCAGGTCTTCATTTTTAGACCTTATCAGAGACATTTGAAACATGGAAGATTATGTAGCTCAGATATTTTAAACTGTGGTCATTGTCATAATTGTGGCACATATATAGCTGTATGGATATTACACACGTTCTTCCGTTTCATTGATGCCATCAACAATTGAATTTACGAACTCGGTGTAAGCGGTACTGCTGCCACTCGTACGGTTCCCCGCCAAGAGTTGAATGATTTCCGGGTCATAGGTCATAAGAAATGCACCAACTATGTCCCCGTCGTTGTTCTGAAAGAGAAAAGAGTAAGATTAACCTGTTGGAGACGATTTGATTTCACTATAACACGCATGTTTCATAGACCCAAACACGAGTTAACACGTACTTAGTCTCCAGCGGTTTAAAATAAAAATAACACAGTTACAGATAAACTGTTGCGATCAGAGGTGCATTGTTTATACTCTAAACGCCATTCATTTGATAAATTGAAATGTTCCAAACGAATTTTGATTTGAACGTACTCGGTTATTGCATTCAATTTGACAAAAGTGCAATCATAGATTTGTAGCCTGGTATTGACGCGTTCGACTTCATGTTTTTACCACAATACAAATAGCATTTCACCTTTTGAGTCGTTCTAAACACAACAGAAAAGTAACTACCCCCCTTTTCAAACTACCATGACTTTTTAACGAAATGAGTTTTAGCGAAATAATTTGGCACGAGTATTTTTGCACTCATTGACTAACCTCTGTGTAAAAATGTGATTGATCGTCAAACCATGCATGAGTGAGCATGCATTGAAGGCAAAATTGTCACTTTTTTCAAAAGTCAAAAGACTTATCTCTTATGCCAAAAGAATGGTAAATAATGACATGCTCACTCAACCTTGATATGGTTACAACCTCTTATGTTCGTACAACATGTAAAGATACATTTTGTTAAAAAAAATATCAAATATCAAGTTTTTCGATAAACTTTATGGATCTTACAATTTCAAAATTTTAAAAGGATGGGAATGTTTAAATTAACCCATTGAAGCGCAAAATATGCAAAAAGTGCCAGAGGAGATGTACGGGGGTCAAACGATAGATGATTAACATTAACAGCACTTAACCATTCAACAGAAACAGAATTTGTCGAAATCCTGCCTCACAAATCCCCTAAAATGACACTTGTGACTTTTGAAAAGTGACATTTTTGCCTTTAATATGTGCTCACTCATCAATAATAATCTGCACGAGAGTCAGGCATAAAATTGTTATGTTCATGAATGCATACGATACACCTTTGTAAATTGTAAACAAATTCCAATTTGATACGTGATGTACACCAAGTAATTAAAGGGTGTGAAAGTGGACTAGGAATTTTGGTGTGTGTGATTAATTCTAATTGTCTTTATTCATGTATTTACAACCAAATCGAGTTTCTAGCTCCTATACATGGCTATAGGGATCTTAAGTAGTATCTTCTTCTACACACCTTTGTATTTACACAATGTTAAGTTTGAAGCATGCAAACGAGATGCCAAGCCTTAAGTTTTGTGAGTATTTTACACGATGCACCAGCGAAAATTGATCAAGCAATGATAGGAATACAACAACTAAATTCCGAGTTCTCACTGGATATTTAGTTCGGGTTAGCATGCCATGCATCTACAGGGATGTGCAGCTGAAGGAATTTTTTGTTCTAACAGACTGTAACAAAAATAATTCATGCTGTCCATAAAAAAAGATTTATCCACTCTTCAAAGATAAATGGTATTATAGAGTCATTTTAAGCATCCACTAAATACGAACAGGCTTATTGTACAGCACGAAATATTACCTGACAAACCATGAATATACTATTTATTTATTTGTTTGTTTATTTCTTCATTTATTTATTCTATTGATCTATATATTTGTTGAAGGCTTCTATGAGCAGGATAGTTTCATTCAAGGTCACCGATAGAGTGAAACTGCTTTGCAAGAAAGCACGCCCTATACTGATAAAGAACAAAGTCACGTAAATGCTCATGTATGTCTATATCACCAACTAGCACATGGTGTCTTAATTATACCACTTACATTGTTAATCGTCCCTTTTACCCTTACTTTGTGCTGTTTATAATGTATTATCTTTTGTATTCTTTTTAAGGTGTAGTGTGTAAGTAATTTAATGTAGTGTTTCTCATAATCCATTTATGTAATGCAATGTATCAACGGGGGTATCATCTCTAGATAATTTCCTATTCAAGCTGACCTCACCAGTTATGAATATTGTTTAATCAATGTCGTCAATTTGAACAGATATTTTAAAGATTGTGTCAGGGATGTGCAAGTCCATTACTTCCCTTCATTATCAATACCAAACGGTAGTTTAGTACTTGCAAATGGTGTGTTGAAAGTCTGAGATCCATACGTCATGAATTTGTTGTTTTATGAGAAAAACTAATAACGACATGTTACCAGAATGTTGTTCTTTCTGTGAGTTTCAATTTTGCTCAAACTGCGAATCGCGATTACTGTGCACCGTAGCAAGACCAGCGCAGCCCTCTGATTGGTTAACGGCTATCCCCTACGCGACCTTTGGCTAACGGCTGATCGGACCATTTTGGAACGGCACGTGCACGTTTGACGTCGCGGATTTTTTTAAATTGCTCCAGAGCAATTTGAAAAAGGATGAAGTTTAACCGTCCAGATTTTCATCAAAACTCAATATTTTACCCCAAGTCTCTATGACAGGTGTTTATTTATATTAATCTTCACATTGGATATTATTTCAGCTAATTTGATTCATATAGATTTTTTTGACGTGCAAATCAATGACACAATCTTTAATGTACTATATCGATGGTAGGTTGACAAGACCTTGCATGTCATTTTGTGGTGAAAATTATTTTTTTCATAATCATGTAGCTTCAAACACTTAAAGCTCAGTGACATGATTGGGGAAAAAAAATGCCTTTAAAACCAAACTGGTTGAAAGATAAACTAAATGTACACCAGCTGGAGTGGATCTCCTGGCTGGAAGCATTTGTATTGAGTTTGTTTACTTAAGGAGAATCAAGCATGAACAGGCCAGCAGTTTAATTTTATCGGGGCCCGATAGATTTAATCCCCATAGAAGGCTACACTGCAAATTTGTCTGTTTCAAGGCATATTGATGAACATTATCTTAACCCATTGGAGACTAAGTACGAGTTAACTTGTGTTGGGGTCTATAGAAAATGCGTGTTATAGCGAAATCAAATCGTCTCCAATGGGTTAAAATGAGTCAACTTCTGACTACAAAATGTTCGCAAATGAATCCTTGCATAGTTTACTTGATTCTAGAATAGTTTTTACCCCAAGTTGAGGACCACCCCCAATCATATCATTTACTTTTAAAATGTATTTTCAAACCCTCTATGCCCAACTGCACAGATGAGGCCACTATTGACGGATGAAAGTTGACTGCCTCTATTGGCTGTAATGGTAATGCAGCCATGCATGTTTTTTTTTTGGCTCCTGAACATTCCACATTTTTGAGATACGAGGTTTTGTCACCCCAGCAACGATAGGTATCTGTTCACTTATGTTTTCAACCGAGTGTCCCAGAAAAAATGATACACTTTTAAAATGGCCCCCAAATAAAAATTCTTTCGATTTTTTTTAAATGTTTATTTATATGAAAAGCTGGAAATCTCTTCTTTCATATGACACCAAAATTGGTTCATGCTTGAGTGAGCACTGCCTACTTTTGTAAAGGACCTGAAAATTAGGTTGCGCAGGAATTGGCTATTCACTGTTACAACAGATTCAAGCTCTCTTTGATTATGTGCGGAGTTAGGTGAGGATTGGGATATGTAAATTAAAGATCTGAAATGACTGAAAACATGACAGACTACCGTATTTAGGTGAAGGGGTATGGTGGAATGAGGGGTGGTGGGAGTGGTAGGAGTGTTGGGAGTGTCAGGGATGTGGGGTGTGGGGTGGTTGAGGTGTGGGGTGGTGAGGTGCTGGTAGTGGGGGTAGTGCGTTAAGGTAACATTACGCACCCCCACCACCCCCTCACTCAACAAGGGGTAGTGGGGAGTGGGGGTGTGTTAGGGTTGCCTGAACACACCACCCCACCCCTCCAGCCCATCCTTCTGCCCCCATACCTCAACCACCCCACACCCCACATCCGCAAAACCCTTAACACTCCCACCACTCCCACCACCCCTCATCCCACCACCCCAATACCCCTTCGCCCTAGTACAGTAGTCTTTCATGTTTTCAGTCATTAAGATCTTTAATTCACATATCCCAATCCTCACCTAGCTCCACACATAATCAAAGAGAGCTTGAATCTGTTGTAACAGTGAATAGCCAATTCCTGCGCAACCTAATTTTCAAGTCCTTTACAAAAGTGGGCAGTACTCACTCAAGCATGACCCAATTTCAACGTTTTAGGTGTCATATGAAGAAGAGATTTTCAGCTTTTTATATATATATGAACAATTTTCAAAAATTCGAAATAATATATGTTTGGGCGCAATTTTACAAGTGTATCATTTTTTCTGGGACACTCGGTATATTGGTATTTGTTATTGTATATTATAATAAGTGAGTAAACACAGTAAATAAATAAATACATAAATAAATAAATAAATAAATAAATAAATAAATAAATAAATAAATAAATAAATAAATAAATAAAAATTCCATTATTCGGACTCAAATTCTGATTCAATTATTGTCCATATCAGAATATTTTTGTTTGCCTTTTTTCACAAAATATACATTACATTAAATAAACATTAAAAATTACATATAGAGCCAATATTCATATTATAATAACATGTCATATTCACTATTATCTCCATTATTTGCATTTCTACTAACTCATATTAAATTATCAAGTACATTCTGTTGTATAATGAGTATTTTTCTCTCGTCATTGTACACAATAATTTGACTTGGGATATAAAAGTAAAATTATATTTTGAAGGTGAAGAAAAAAAACATTACAATTGATTGCTGGTCTTGTCGCTGTACCTGAAATACGTAAAAACCGACGCCCCTGTTTGGGTAAGAATTACTATGATTTATGGATTTACCATTTGCAACACAACTCGATCGTTCGAAACATTACAATCCGTCGCTGATCGATCCCGCAAGAATCTAACGGCTTTGCGCACGTCACGAATAATGAGTGCTGCATCCACCGCGGAGGGCGCTTGTCGCCTCTCTTCGATATATGTCATCAGCGGTAGGAGGAGCAAGCCGTCCCCAAGGCGACTGAACGGGGTGAGGACACGGTGAGATGACAATATGTTGTAAATCTCTCGGTTTCTGGCTGGGAGCTCCACACATGATTCTGTGGATGTGAAAGGAAAATCGATTGAAGGCAAAGAATGTCATTTGCACACCTCCCACAGCACAGCAAATCATCACTCATGCCCTCATGCTATATAGGCTATTAATTTTATGAAAATCGCGCCTGTGAAATCTGAAGATCAATAATTATCTATAATTTGAAGAACACTCTAAAAAAAATGAAATGGCATTTCAACATTTAAAAGGGCCGAGGAGTGACCACACATTTTTAAGGTCACGTTTAACATTTCATCCAGTTGGATTCAACATTTATACAGCTGGTGAGAAGGTTTAATGCAACATTCGAAAGTGTGGTCACTCATGGGCCCTTTTAAATGTTTATTTAACATTTAGGTTATTAAAGCGACGGCGCAATTCAGCAAATTAAAATTGTGTACTTACCGTTGATGTAGACGGATCTCTTTGAATAGTTTCAACACAACGAGGAATGACATTTTTGTTAATGGCGTCGTACCAACAACCGATTACATTACAATACAATACCATACAATATAAAAACAATATAATACAATACAATACAAAACAATACAATGCAATACTATTTTCAATTATTTTTAATCAACCCGTAACAACGGGTTACAATACAATACAATAAAATACAACAATTAATTCTGAAATAGCGCATTTCCAATTGTAAGAACTGATCAATAGCCTAACAGCTCATTATAATAATAATAGTAGTAATAGTAGTAATAATAATGATGATGATAATAATAATAATAATAATAATAATAATAATAATAATAATAATAATAATAATAATCGCTATTCCCACACCTACCCGGGTGAGGCCCGGTAGCCTCTTGCTGTCCCGTCTCTTGACATTTTTTTTTTTGGGGGGGGGGGGTCAGATTATGGGCATATTATTCACAGGAGCTCTAGCAACTGAGGCTACCAGGCCCCACAAAAATGATGGGTGGTAAAACTAAAAAAAAATGCTTTTAGCTCCCTCCTTAATGTATGTATCGAGGCAACTTATTCCAGACCAGACTGTTTGGTCCACAATAATGAAAGCTGCGATTACCAGTTTTCGTGTCAGCATGTGGTAAACTGTGTGCTGTAAAGTCTATATTCGAGCGTAATTGGTAATCTGACGGTACACGAAAGTGAAACAAGCAAGACACATATTTTGGGGCACAGTTACTAAATCACTACCACCACTTACTTGTATTAATGGTACTGACGGTCGGTTTGGGTACACATGACGGTTGACTGCGGGTATTACGACGTTGCCAAAGGGTGGAGGCAGTGTAGAGGTAGGGATTTATCGAAGAGTTGAGAGGAAGAATAAATACAGCCGTCCAGGCGTACACCTCTGCTGGAATCTCAACCGCCCTGGTAGCCGATAGAAAACCCATGATGATTATGGGCATCCAGCAGATGAAATCAGTGCCAACGATCAGCGCCATTTTGGTTGCCAATTTGACTTGAGTAGCAGTTGCGTTTCTGGTAATTACAATGAAAGATTTAAAAAAAGAATGATTACCACCATACATGAATAGAAATAGTGGTTCCTAGAATACGAATCCATTCATTACATCGAAAAAGGGAACGTTCGAGCATCCCCATGTCGCCGGGGGAATGATGACGTCATACTGTGTAGACGCGGTCGGCGAGAAAATGGAGTCGCTATGAGCTGCATGTATTTTATACATTGATTTCCGCGCCGGCACTTGTATCCTTGAAGTTTGAGAATTGGAGGTCCGTAAATATTTTGTTTGTTTGTTTGTTTTGTTTTGAAAAATAGTGCGAAAGGATGGCCGCCCAGTTGGTGAACAAGATCAAGACGACTGGTTAATGATTTTGAATGTGAAAGTGGTGAACATGACTGTGAATATGACAATGGTAGTGACAACGAAAGACAAGAACGTAGCAAAAAATTCACCATGCATTTGGGTTGCAGGTGCGGTTTAACTCACTACTATTATTTTTGTTCTCATATTTTCAATACATGGGCACAGTCATCAGTGTCTCCAGTCTTTCATCCAAAACTTGCAAAGTGTGTGTGTGTTTTTTTTAAACATGTTTCTCTTCAATGGCAATGTACTCTGTCTTGCATGACATCCCTAATGCAATTGGGAAATCGACAGGAAATTTTTTGACAAAATTTTGGACAAATTGACTCTTCCCTAGTAGGAATCAGGGGAGGGGACAAACCTGGGGTTAAATTTTTTAACCTTGTCTAATTTCTTCAAAATGTATCGCAAATTACTCGACTAGTTACAAGGATTAAGAAAATATGTAACCCGTCATGTATTTTGTGCTTTGTTGATGATATATACGGTCACTTCCGGTCAAAAGTCATGAGTTCCAATTTAAAACAAATTGCATATCAAATTGTACGCCTTATGAAGGACATTCCAAAAAAA
>JZLH01S0504862.1:2888-42686 GCA_001188425.1 Eucidaris tribuloides
GGAATCTGTAGAGTTATTCAAAAGAGATGGTAGCCACAGAATGACTTCAAAGCAGAAAACAGTACCTCGCCAAATGTGCAAGGAACAAGAACAAACCTCTTGCACTCGATATAATAGCTTTGAAAGTCTCCTGAATTCTTATTGGACATGTTCAAAGTATTACAGTCCCAATCAAAACAACAAGCAATTTGCTAAATTTGTAAAAGCATCTTACACAACCATTGCTTATTTACAACAAGAAAAACAGATACCAGTGAAAAGACGACTTGGAAGTAGTGTGTATCTTGATTATAGAACTGTATGGCAGCATAGACAAATGTGTTGGATTGATGCTGAAAATATGATCAATTTTGAAGAGACCTCAAAAAAGGAAAGGGACATGCCAGATAATCCAGCAAGTGTAGGAAAAAGGAGAACTCTCAAACACTGCCATTCCAATGGGAACTCCTTCAAAACTCTTGTGAAAACTTACTGGCAGAGCTACATGATATACCCTGCTGTTAATGATGCAATCAAGGAGAATATTGCTAGTGAGCATGATAGTCTCCTAAATGAAGCACCAGTTGATTTGAATCCCACTGACATATCTGAGGAAAGGGCTATTAAAGATTTGGAACATCAAAGATCAACAGTGAATGACAAAATTGTGGTTAAAGTATCTCCCAATTCTCATGACCAAGTTGAATTCCTGTCATTGCTAATGAGTAGCTGGTACAATGATACTAGTAAATGGGACAGTCCAGAGCATAAAGAAAATTTTACCGGGTCAACCAACAGCAGTAACACCAATGCAAGTGCATTACCAACAGAAGACTTGGTTGTGGAAAAACCTCCCCACAAATCTGAAAACAGAATCTCACAAAAGGAAAAATCTAGTGTAGGTGTTGGCAAAGCTGCTTCTACAGATACTGGCACTGTGTGGAGTTATAATTTTGTCTTTGGTAAGCTGTCTAATCTCTCTAATAAGTCAACAAGGAAGGATTACAAAGACATCATGCTACTTGTGGAAAGGTGGTTTTGTCCAATTTCCCAACCGGGACGTTTCTCAGGGTATCCTAAAAAAGAAGATAGTCAGAAAGCAATGGCTAATGTTGAAAGAGTACATTTCGATGCTGATATGAGAAATACTGTACAATTTTCAGCCAGCAACTTCACTTTAAGATTGGAACCTTCTACTAGTCCATGGTCTAGGTTGGAAGCATATCAGACATTGTTTATACCAGCCTCTTCGCATTCCCATGGAAATGTTCATTCTTTGACTACAGTTGCACATGATACCAAGCCAAAGTCATCTAATGGGTCAAAACTTGATGTATATAGAGCTCTCTTTATGTCGATGTCAAATCAGTGTGTAGGAAAGGTGCTAAGTTCTGTAGTAACATTTTTAGCAGAAACTTCCAAAGATGGTATTTCTGCAACACCTTATTCACAAAAGACTCGCTTAAAAGTATCATCTGCAACAAATATGATTGTTGACATTCCAAAATCGCCACAGACAAAAGTTTGTGTACATCTCGATTTCTATCAAGCTTTGTTCACATTGAACACCCAGTGTGTATTAAAACAAAAGCATAGCAAGTTACTTTTGAGAAAGCCTCTGCACACTGAGTGGTCACTGATGAACAGTTATATGGAACTACTGAAAGGTCTTCACTACCAGAAATGCTCAACTGATGATGTTACTGCATCTAAAATACTACCTTTGAAACCACACATGAAGCATGAACTGAAACAGACAAAGTGGTCCCATCTGAGTGCTTATGTGACATTCATTCTGTCACCATTCACCAAGCAGTGTATGATTAATACTTCTCACACAGCTATGGAAAGAAACTTGGTAATAAAACATCCTCCAACTTGTTTGAAGATGGACATCAGAAAAGATATGTTTACTTCATCTTCCATCCAACAGTGTGTGGCATCAGAAGGATTTTTTCCTGTTGCTAAAATACCAAGGATTCATCCTGTATGTACCAAGATGTCTTGGTACAGGAATTTGTTCACACTTATATCAGATTGGGCATACAGTAAAAATTCACCTACTAAAAGCAGTCCTTCAGCAGAAGCTAATCGTACAATGGCACAGGGAAAACATGTTCAGATTTGTATGAGGTTGGAACATTACATGTCACTTTATACTGCCACTTCTCTTTTAGATGATGTGAAAGCTGATACTTTGACTGCTTCCTTCACTACATTTGGGAATCTGTCATCTGGGTGCAGCAAATTTGAAAGATACAAGGCATTGTTCTCTGTTGGAAACCATCAAAGTGATTTGATTAAGGACATCATTCCAGAAGTTCCAAGTACAAAGTCAAAGGCTACCCCTTGGGGTAAGCTGTTAAAATACAAGGAGTTGTTTATGTCTGCATATTTAAAAAAGCATCATCATTTGCAAAGTAGTAAGGATGGTGAAGCTACGTCTCAAGTAGACACTTCAAGATCAAGTTCATGTGGTAAGTTTAGTGAAATTCATGGACTCTACACTTATGCTCCATGTGGCAATGCTCCTCGTAGCATGCAGTCAACACCATATGTTGACACAGGAAATGATGCACATAAGCACAAACGTACTGAAAATGAGAAGCATACTTTGTATTCAAGTGTGTACTACTTACTCAGGGCAATACTCATGGACGTGACTTTTTCCAGGCATTGCTGTCATGTACCAGCCATGGATTCAATCACTGCATCACACACACTTCTGCACAAAGTGCCAGCAGCAACAGAAGCGTGTTCACAACTAGAGAGATACAAGGAGCTTTTCACCTTTCAGTCATTTCCACAAGAGCATGTTTACAATTCCGATCTAACTATCACTTCAAAATGTATGACGGAAAACTCATGTCGGAAATTTGATGCTTATAAGGAATTATTTGTGATTCCAGTGGATCACCAATGCAGTTCATCTGCGGACTTAAAATTCACGTTGAAACATCCTAAATCAATAAAACAAGTACAACCTTTATCATGCAGTCATGCTGCAGGATACAAAATGCTTCTTACATCAATGTTTCCGAAACAGTGTGTCCCTATCTTAGAAATGCATTCTGCAGCAGCTGCAAATTCAGAGAGAGATCTTTACTGTGAATATGACAAGCTAAATGAGTATGAAGGTCTGTTTACAAAAGTGTCATGTCATCACTGCAGTGCAACCCATCATGTCAAGATTAATCAAGAAGAAAATTTTCGAAAGCAAGTTTCAAATGGCGCATCATGTTTTCTGCAAGATAGATACAAAGATCTCTTTACATATTCTTCAAGGCTACAAGTTTGTACAAGCAATCATCCTAATGGGAGTATAAGCAGTGTTCAAGAACGGAATGTAACAAACAATGTATCCATTTCAAGGAAGATCTTCAAAGATAAACATGAAGGGTTCTTACCAGAGTGCCAGCATCAGCAACACACACCAGCCTGTTGTCAAAATCTTGATCAGGAAACTGTGCTTCATGACAAATCTGTGACCAACAAAGTGAGCTTCATCCGGGATGGATACAAAGTAATTATGCTAGGGCCCAGACACCAATGTAGTAAGTTCCATCATCGTGAAGTCTTTACACCTGATGGTGTTCAGAAGAAGCCTGTGACCCACAATGTGTGCCACATACAGGAGAGATATGATGAGCTGCTTATGTTCCCTTACCAGTGTAGTGTAGTGTACCAAATGCAAGATGATCACCCAGTAAATGTTCCAATGAAACGTGTGACAAAAGGTGTGTGCTCCCTTCAGGATAGGTATGAGGAGCTATTTTTGCTGATATCTGTGTACAAGTCTAAAGAAATCTACCCAGATCAACATAATCTTTCAGACAATGCTCCAAGGAAACTAGAGACTGAAAATAGGTGTTCCCTTCAAGATAGGTATGAGGACCTTCTTAAGACACCGTTTTCACACCAGTGCAGTGTAACTGACCAAGATCAATATGATCCAACAAAGATAGTTCCTGAAGAAGTGGTAGAAAAGAATGAGTGCTACTTGCAAGACATTTTTACATACCAATTTATAATGACAACCTCTCACCAGTGTAATACATTCCATCAAGACTCATTTTGTCAGGAGAATGTTTCCAGGAAAATGGGTCCAGAAAAACATGATAAGAAGAATGAGTGCCTCAAGCATGATAGGTATAAGCAACTGTTTTCACACCAATGTATTGCACTTCATTCAGGCAAGAGTGATCTTCCAAGAAATGTATTAAAGAAACTGATGATAAATGTCAGCAATTTACAAGATCATTACAAAGAACTTTTCACTTTCACATTCAAACAAGTGTGTCACACAGCAACAATACCTGATAGATACCCTGACAGTGGTAAATCCAGGATTCCATCTCGGCAGAAAGTGATGGTATATCAGTGTGCTAAAATAGATGGCTACAAGGCTTTATTTACTCATCGGTCTCTCAAACAGTGTGACATTTGTCAGTCAAGTGAAACAACAAAAATGGTGAAGAAGACACTCCTGCCTTCATGTTCCAGAATCGGGAATTATCAGAAGCTGTTCCTGTCAGTGGGTCAACAGCAGATTTGTGCCAAGAAATTGGTATGCAATACTACAGCAATGAAAGTGAGAAAGCCTAAAACACTGGTATGCTTGAAATCAACCCATTACAAAGAGATGTTCACAGCTGCTTCAAATCAATGTGTTAAACCTGATGAAACTGTACCAGTCTTTATCAAAGAAGAACATCACAATTATTCAACAGTTTGTTCCAAACTGTTCCACTATGAAACACTGTTTATTTATGTATCTTACTGGTGTTTAGCACATACTGACATACCTCTCAGGGTTACTTCTGCAGAGCCTAGTTCACTATCATGCTCTAAACTAGAATACTACCAGCAGCTCTTCATACCTCAGTTGGTGCAACAATGTTTGATAACTGATAACACGACAGTACCACTGAACAGAACCCAAACCCACATTGCAATGCCATTACTTCCACACAGACTTGGACAGGATGTAGCACTGGACTGCAAAGAAAATGTGGATATCTTCCTCTCTATGTTATCAGCGTACATTCATCCAGAATGTGTTGCAAACACTTCTAATCACCTTGTGGATGACATCTCTTGGTGTGTTTATCTGCGCTATACAAATCCTCTTCTTGCACATGCTACTCCGTTGCATCAGAAATATTTCAAGTACCCTAACAACAAGAAACTGCAAAGCTGGTTTCATATAGAACTTTACAAGTCAGTTTTGACAGGTAAGGTAGACTGTATTGCAGATGACAATTTGTCACTTGAAAACCAATGCACCCTGTATCATCACTACATGGGAGAAGAGAGTTGCAGAGTTCTGGATAAAACAGAGGAGAGATTCCAGACTGACCTGTACAAAATTGTGATGACAGATGATAAACATTGTCTGATGGAGGAAAACCTGTATCCAAATCATTGTGATCTATTTCATCATTACATCCCTGACTGGCATTCTCCTGATGACCTTGATACAGTGAAGGATAGAGGATTTGAAATAAACCTGTACAAATTTATGATGTTGGCCAATAAATGCTGTTTGATAGAAGACCCCATGTCGGCATCAAATCAGTGTGATCTTTTCAAGTATTACTTGAATGATCAGAGTTCCAGTGATGGTGATAGTTTGAAAGAAAGATGGTTTGAAATTGACTTGTACAAACTTTTGATGACCTGCACTAAACAGTGCACTGAAGAGGAAAACATGTTGCCTAAAAATCGATGTGCTCGTTATCATCATTACCTGGCATCCTGTGAATCTGACAAGTTGTTGGGAAGATTGGGGAAACCATTTCAGTTAGATTTGTACAAATGGTTAATGAGTGGTGCTGCCTACTGTTTCACAGATGAAAGTCTCATGGTTGAGAGTCATTGTACGTTGTCAGACTATTACTTGGAAGACTCCAGTACACAGGGCCAACAAAGGATACTGGAAGAGGTTTGGTCAAAACTTAATGTTTACAAGTCAATACTCACAGGTACTGGACTGTGTACTCGAGATGAAAACCAATATGCCCCAACTCGTTGCTCTCTGTTTGATCACCATGTGAATGTTGTGGTAGATGTAGATCGTGGTTATAGTGAATGTTTCCAGTGCCAGGATTATCGGTTACTTATGACAGGGCATGGTTTCTGTAATCTGGATGACAATTACCTGCCTAAAAATCAGTGCCTTCTGCAACATTACTTTATGATGGACTGGAATTCCCATGCTAGTGAGAAAAGTGTTGCAGAAACATGGTTTCAAGTAGAGCTTTATAAATATCTCATGACAGGGTATGGACAGTGTGGTATGGTTTATAGCAATGAAAGGGCTGTATGCTCATTACAAGAATATCATGGATCAAGTCGTGAGAGGAGACTTAATACACAGATTGAGGAATCATTCAGTTGCATATTTTCAAGGTAATGGTGATTGGAAAAGAAGCTTGCTTAGCAGATGAAAGGGAAATCTACAATAGTCACCAGTGCTTCCCAGAGCAGTATTACTCCAGACAACAGAGACAGGACAGAGATACATCTGATAGGGATGAATTGCAATTCAAACTGGATATCTACAAATTAGTGATGTCAGGAATAAAACTTTGTGTCATGAGTGATAGTGGGGAAAACAATTCATGTTCTTTGGCTGATCTTTACTCATCATTCACTGATAGTGTGAGCACAAAACACAAGGAGTCTGCCACGTTTGAATTGTATCTATTCAAATCCTTGATGACATGGCCCAGTTATCCTCATTGTCTGGCACCCAGGTCTGATAGATTGACTTCACTGTTCAGTCATTATACAACTCACTACCAATACAGCACTACTATCAAAGGTGGAAATAAAACGAGCACTAATCGTTGGATTGTGTACAAGGCTATAATGATAGGCGTGAAATATTGTTTTATGGATAAAAACATGGCACTTCATGCAAGCAGCGTGCTGGACTATTATGGAATCAACATGGCATTATTGACTGCCTCTGGGAATTCTAGAGTGCCTCAAGAGATTCAACACAGTTCAGACTCTTCTGATGAAAGAGGTAGTAACCATGTTGTGAGTCAGCAAGAAGTTGCACTCAACAAGAGAGTTCTGCACCAGAGACACCGCCGCAAAATCACCAAAAGCACGGCATTGACGAAATCTCTCATTGATGTCTACAAATCCATAATGAACTCCTACATGATCTGTGAACTAATAACTGCAAAAGATTCCAGAGAAGACTGTACAACGTTGAAACATCTCATCCCTCACAATGTCCAAAATAGTGTCATGTATACCAATGCATTTGTTGAGCTGGTCCCTTCTCGCAGGACAGTTCATCATGTGAAATTCAATGAGGGTGTGGTTGGTAGTGCACCCAGGCCTATTCATCATGGTGAGTAGCTGTGAAATTTAATTAGACCTGCCAGGAGGAGGGGAAAAAAATGAAATGCACTATGCAAAATGCTGAAAATGAAATAGGTATCTGCCGATGCAGTAACTACAGTTCAACTCAACTGCTGTAACTAAAGAAATCAATTTCTAACTTGATGAGCTACAAACAATACTAAAGCTATGAGACTGTAATTTTTATCTAAATAACAGCCTAAAGAGAGACACATAGCTGTTCCCAAAATGCATGTAAAATGCCCTACATAATGCCAATACTAGTCAAGATTTTGTCATGTTGATCCCCTTTTTAATCCCACCCCCTTCTGATCATTGTCAAATGTAGTGCAGAAATTTTTAGATAAAATCAATAATTAGCCATACTACAATTACAGAAATGCAACATTGTCAGCTGTTGAATCGTACAGGCTTAAATAATAATTTGCAAATTATTTCCTGTTTCTGAACATTACCAACGTTATGTTACGTCAATCAAATTTTTCACAAAGACGCAATATCCTGCATGAAGTCAACATACAATGTTGATAGTCATATTACCCTAGTATGCAGCACAAGTGATAATCATGCTAGTTAAAAATAGTTCTTATTTTAGAAAAAAAAGTATAACTTTCCAGCAACTTTACTAATGCCGATCATGTGCTGTTAGATAGCAGATAGGTACCATGCCTTTATGACTCTGCCCTTTTTCTGTCATGCCCAAAAGTAGAGTATCAAATTAAGTTCTGAACTGTGTCTGCAGTATTGATGACATAATTTCTGCATTAATGAGATTAGCTTAGGTTGGTAGGAACGTTCATAATCTTAGCTAATCCAGCGATCAATTTCCATAACCAGCACTGAAGCTTGCGATGATGCAGTTAGGAAATGGGCATAAATATTCATGATTTATTGTTTTCTAGGATAATGATAGGTAGTGATGTTGATTTTAAGTGATCCAATTGATAACTGAAACAGTTTGTGTAAGTTTTTAGGACTTAGTGGTGGAGGGAAATCTGAGTTATGAGACATTGTATATAGAATGGATTTATGATTTTGCATGATTTCAAGAATTTCAGTTTTTGTATAGTCAACTGAATTTGTGATAACTGAATGTTCTACATTTGATTTGATCAAACAGTTTGCAGAAATGTTGGAAATTGTAACACTACAGTCTGAAGATAGATGTGAATAACATCACCAGGGTTGGCCGGTAAATACCGGGCGGTAAATACCGGTATTTACCGGTAAATACCGCCTTGCTATTTTTGACAAAAATGGGAAATACCGGGAAATACTGGGAAATACTATAAAAAAGTTATTTCTTGAAGGATAATAACTAAAAAATGTAGAGATTGTTGTTCAGTAAGTGTGATTCAACACAAAATACAACAAAAGACTAACTTAAGTGATGGTGGGGAACAAGGGACTCATGATTGGTGGGACAAATTTTCTACACAGCCAAATCAATACTAAAAGTAATCACCTGCTTTTATTTTAGAATTTTTTTTTCCAATCATTTCAGTCTGCAAATATCTGAATTGCTCCATAAATCCAGAACACTTAAAATAGCACACCTCATTGACAGATGTTGATTTTGACCCTGTCAGCAAGATGAGGGCTGCACCCCACAATGTAACACCTGAATAATGTACAGTGTAATACTGTATGTATTGGACAGTATGTGCAATAACACTGAATTAAATTATCAAAATTGAAAAGAGGTTTTTCAGAGTCTTTTCATCTGAAATTTATCAGTTCAAGATGGTTTTGTGTACAAAGAGCCCAAATGAACTGCATTAATGGCCTTCTTAGTTGACCTTGTACATCTTCAAGAGTACACGGCTAGGTATTGACCACGTATTTCCCAGTATTTCCCAGTATTTCCCAGGTATTTCCCAGTATTTCCCGGTATTTCCCAGTATTTCCCAGTATTTCCCAGTATTTCCCGCCTGGGTGGGAAATACAGGTATTTCCCAGGAAATTGCCAACCCTGAACATCACACAGCTGTTAAAGCATTGAATGAAAAGAACAAATGGGTAATTTTGAAAATAGCAAGCTGACATTGCTAAGTGATGATGTCATGTGGGTTTTACATACAACAAAATAATGTTAAGTACACATGAATAAAAGGTGGAAAATAGTTTAAATACAACATGTACATTAATGGTAACATTCTCTTCAATGAAACAAAGCCCCAAATTTTCCAATATTTCTGGAAAAATTCTTGAAACTTCCAGAGGGTGAAATCCTCCTTATATAGCATGACTTGACTATCCCATTCTCTATATCATACTCAATTCCTTCCCAGTTTCAACTGACTACTACTGTACATACTATTTTCTGTATTATATCTATCAGCATACTTCCAGAACTTCTGTCCTCGTTATCTTGACTCCAAGTGATCTTCCTAAATGTTGGGAGTAAATGAATAACATGTATTACTGTGCAGCTCTATTTCCTCATACCTGTAGTTATTTTGTCTTCTTGTTTCTGTCTTCTTATTAAACAATAGTTGACTGATTTCTAATCCATATACTTGTATAAAAAAATAATAATTCTTTTCCTGTATTGTTGTATGGGGATATTTACTCAGATATGAAATGTAATCACTACAAAACTTTGTTTTTGTTTTTTGTTTGTTTCAGTATCTGCTCTCTCTATACTTGTTGATACTCCTCTATTAATCAATTTTAGCTATCAACACATGAGTTTAACATGAATTACCACATACTACTACACATATATATCAAAACATATACTACACTTACAGTCTTACACACACACACACACACACACACACACACACACACACACACATATATATACATACATACATAAGTACTGTATAAACTGTAAGCCTACGTTTTACTCTTCCACTCTCTAGTTGCCTGACTATCATACCAAAGTATGCTTGAAGTGCATCTCTTCAACATGCTTCAATATACATGTACTGTATATGTGAAGACAATAACTGCATGTTCGTGTACATGTATGTACCATATACTTGCTTGTAACTTGTTAATTGTTCCGTAATTTGCTTGTCATTTGTTGGGATGTGATATTATGTTGGATTTTGTCTGTAGAAGTCTCATGCTTGTTTGTCTTGCCATATATCTAACCCTAAAACTATGGTATTGCATGCACAGAGTGTGCATGGATTCCAGGCATGGATATGTACGAAGAAATACATGTACACAAATTGTGCATGCTTACACAATGTGTATTTCCTAATGTTCAAATGGACAACAAGAGTATGTATGACGAACAGCATTTGTGTATCATTCTATTGTGACTGTATGCCATTGTCATCCAGATCTCAAATACAACTTCATGCCTGAGCTTCATCAATCATCTTCAGTGCTTTACATGTGCATTTTCATTTACTGACAGAAATCATCACATGGATGAACATCCCCGGCTAACTGTCTTTAATATGTGCATATGTGTACCACCGCATGTTGCTGTATAGACATTAATGGTCTACAAACTATCAGTGCCATGCTGAGAATGTGATTGAGGAGGGAGAGTGACAAAAAAGAGAATCATGTTCATTTGTGGTATCATTCATCAGACATCTCATACTCATATTCACCCTAACATTAAGCAAATCACTATGTTAACGTTTCATTGTTAATTTCATCAGAGTATTGTGTGAATGAATAAATGTGCCATGCAGATCATTGGGGTTGTCACTAAAGTGGGCAGTGCCAGGCATGATTATCTATAACTTTCACTCTCACCTCCCGTTGGATAGAAACTCTTCTGCTCAACACAAATGCACCAAGTTTTCCTTATTTCAAATTCAATATGAAAATAATTTACAACTTTAATTCCTCCCACAAACGTTACCAACAAATCAAGTCTTGTCTGTAAACAAACACTGATGATCAACCGTAACCTCCCATATCCCACAAGATGCGACTTCAACTGGACTTGTACTCATGTTGAATGGGAAGTCTGCCTGGCACTGAACTCAGCGTAGTGACAACCCTGCCATGTATGTGAAAGGGAACCAACACTCTAGAAATAACTAGTGGCAATATTAACATACATTGCACTGATTTCAGAAAACATTGATAACTGTCCATATTTTTGAAGCACATATTACAAGAAAAATAAAAGTGAGTTGAGTGGTCACTTAAAATCTCATTTGTCGATAGTGAAATCTCTTTCATGCTCGTAAATCACACTCAAAACAGATGATGTTGTCTATCAGTTATTCATGTGAATATGTGTACATAACACCTTACATGTGATTTTACTGAAGTCGTAGAATGTGGCCAGAGCTAGCGAGTGTTGGTACCCTAAACTAAGTACTTCCGTAATAACATGGTATGAAGCTCTAATCTGACATAAAAAAAGGCATTTAGGAAAGGTAGGGTAGTTCTCTTTGTTCAATGTTTACTTAAATAACATTTGCACTTGAACAAATTAAAGTGTCATTGTGTTTGAGACAAAAATCACACGTTTTTTAAATGCATTTATTTTGTAATCTTTACAATTAAACACTGGCAAATTACATAAATCAGTTTGAATAGAAAATGGAATCTAGAATTAATCTTGGTTTTTTGATTTTTCAAAGAATAAAATCAATTATCAGTATGATTTCACTTTTGTATTTTTATTTTCTTTCTTTTTCAAAGATCAAAGTAATCCTGCAGAAGAACACACTCCAGATGAAGATACCAAAGAGTTTAAAGCAGTTCTGGTAGAAGATGATGAAGATGAAGACATGTTCAAGGATGATGAGGATTATGACATGTTTGAGGAGGATGAAGATGATGAACAAGATCCTACAGAGCCAGAACATGAAAAGGTCATAACCGAGCATGATGAGGAAGATGCGACGGATATAAATAAAGACAATGAGGAATCAGCTCCTACTGCTGATACTGAAAATCAAGATCGTAACGATGAAGATGGACAGAAGGAAAATGAAGAGAAAGATAAGAAAAGTGAGGAGGATGTGAAAGAAAATCAGAATGATGGTGTGGAAAATGCAGATAATGCAAAAGAGAACAGTGATGAGGTGGATGGGTCAACACCACAAGAAACAAGCCTGCCAGTGGCTGAAAATGAGCAAAGCAAAGAAGATGATGTTCTTGAAAAGGATGATACTGATAAACGTTTAGATGATGTTCAACTCTGGATAGATGAACCAAACAAGATTCAGCCAAGTCCATCATTTGAAGTGATAGATGGTACAACAATCTATGCTGATGATCTTGAACCAACCCCCATGCCTGGAAATAGTGCCTCACATCAACCACACCACCATGCCAACATGGGGTCCTCTTCTCCATCAAGTGATGATGATGGAAAGGCAGCGGTCTTCTCCATGCATGCTAGTGACATTGTGGAAATTGATCCTGCTCCTTCGCCCACTGTATTCAGTGTTCAAAGTGAAGAGGAAATCGATCCAAAGGCATACCAGGAAATCCTTCACAAACTGCATGCAACCCCTGGGCTGCAAAATAACAAAGATGCCATTCAACAGGAGATGCTGAAGATCCTGAGAGATCCAGAACTGAAGAAAAACCTTCTGGTTAAATCACGTCCACCACCATCACCACAAAAGAAGAACATCTTGTCTCCATTTCTACATATTCCAACAGGAGCTACTGAAGTTCATCAGCAACAAGACCAGCAACCATCGGATAATCCAAGTGTTGAAGAGGCGTCTGATAATCCTGGGAATGATGCAGAAGAGGATGTGGCTCCACCACCGCCAGTCGGACCTGGAAAAACAGAGAGCAATCCAAACCAACAGATTGATCCTGATGATCCATTAGCTCTTCTAGAGAGAGAAAGGGTGAGTCCTGAACAATTTTCCCTGCCCCCAGGATCTGCTCCAATACCCTCAGGGGAGCAGTCTCCAGAAGCAGTACCTACCATGACATCTGATCCTCACCATGATGCTGGCCGCCAAGACGCTGTGGGGAATGTAGATGATAGCGATTATGACCCTGCTGCGGTAGATACTGGACAAACACCTCATTCTGATCCAGGTATGGATCCCAATCATGTGCAGAAAGCCCCACCACAAGAGGATCCAGCAAGGCAAGCTGCTGCAACAAACCATGAGGATCAACCACTACCTGTACATTCTCCATCTCCAGAGGGCAGTGTTGATCTTCTTATAGAGCCAGTTCAAGACACAGATCCAGTTCCATCCCAAGAATCCAACCCAGTTCCAGTTGAAGTGAATAAAGAAGTGCCTCCACCACAGCTAGATTCCAGTCTTCCAGTGAACCCAGACCTCCATCAGGATCTGGAGGGACAAGTCGGCAATAAATATGGGGAACCAGGAATTCGCATGAGCACAAGGGTGAGTCTTTGTCAACTTTATCAATTTTTGCTTTGTAATCATTCTTTCATTGTTACTTCTGTGTGTTTTATCTTTCTCAAATTGTACTTGAATTTTTTCAGTTGTTTTTTACTTTGATAGGAATGATTCATTTCTCAACTAGCTTTCATTTTTCTGGATGGGGTATGAAAAAATGTGAAACATTTGTATGCAGAATCAATGAGCAGTCTTATATTTTTTAGGCAACCAACAAATGAAAATCAAATCACAGAATATGCCACTGTTCCCAATGGCTTAGAATAATTTATGGGACTTGAGTATAATTGTAGTTGAATATATCTTGCTTTCAAACATATAGTTTGCATGTTTGTGTTTGTATTGTGTTTCATTTGTTTGTTTTTGTGGTTCAATAAATTAATATTTACATATTGCTAACAAAATTTATTTGATTGCTTGTTTGATAGAAGGCTTGCATGTATTTGTTCTGCCTATTGTATTGCTTTATATAGTTAACTTATTCAACTTTATTTTCAGTATATCAGCAGTGCCGCTCAATAGCAGTGCAAAACAGGAAGTTGTTAATTCTATGCTGCATACTGTTTACTTCTATTTTTTAATCCCAGACAGAAATACATCATCATTTTTTCAAAATGATTGTCCTTAAAAGACACTAGAAAAGCATGACAACAAAAATTATACAAAAAGCAATGAATAAAGTGAATAAGCAACAATGTGTATTGCTAATGAAGTCAGTGACTTTTCTTGTTAATTTATGCAGCAAATATAAATATATTAAAGTGATAGACTCCATTTCATTACATCAGAGGATCAGATAATCAGTTTCACACTTTATCATCATGGCATCATTATACCTTGTAAATAAAATAAAATTTACAAATTGTGCAGCTACTGCAATAGTAAACTGAGGCCTTCCCTATATAATTTTCACACCCGTCTTCAAAATATCAAAATCTTTACCTAATGATTTTGTGTAAAGAAGTAATGATTCACTCACATTGTCAGTCACAGCCGATATTAATTTGTTTCTTGGCCATTTACCTGTAGAATGAAATTAAAATATACAAGATAAATACTTGATTAATAAGGAGCCAAATTAAAAAAGGAGGATGGGGTGGGTGGGTGGGTGAAGGGAGGATTGCTCATACATTTATACGCTTCCATTGCTGTGTGTTTGTAGTAAATTGCTCTGTGCAGTTATCCATCAGTAACTAACTGAACAGTTTGTGTTGCTGTTGAGTTTTACTACTAACGCTACAGAAGGAAGAGTGCCATATTATGTGATAAATATGTCCAGAGAACTACCCTTCATTAGCTGCCCTTGCAGGTCAATGAGGAGGAGGTGGTGGTCCCTAACGAGGAACAGCTACCAGGAGAGGAAGAGGTTGTGGCTGTTGATGATGATGGGAACATCATGTCAGAAGACATTTACATAGATGAAAGCCACCATCACCACCACCAGATGTACACCAAGGAGGAGAATGGAGAGGTGTTTGATGATGGAGTGACCATAGAGGAGGAGAAAGAAGAGGAGATACCGGTGGTTAACGAGACGTCAGGTGGCTGGTTGACACAGATCATGGAGAACATCCAGCCTGCCGTTACGACGCTGCAAGAATCAGTCCTCCTTCCTATCATGAATATGGTATGCTAGTTCATTTATAAATTTTGTGACTCTAGTTTTTTGTATTTAAATTTTAAGTAAATTTTATCTAGTGTTTTAGAGAAAAAATATGTTTGATGGGAATTTTGATTGTCGGGATCATAGCAACTTGGAAAATAAGACAACAGGAAATAATATAATTTGTACAAGAAAATTCTGTTGAAAGGTGATTGCAGAGTATAAATCAAACATAGCCCCAGGAAGACTATCACTTATTGGCATACTTTTGAAATGGGGAAAACTGTGGCAATATTTATTACTCCTGTAAAACTTACACTTGTTGCTGTCATTGGGACTGCGATCTAACATGATTTTTTATCATGGATATATCAAGATGTAAATTTGTATTCACCAGTGCCCATATTCTAAAGGGGTACTTTACCAACTGCAAAATTATATGTGATTATTGATTGGTCAGTGTGGAGACTAACTGTACACTATTATCATCTTTTCTCTAGTTACCTGCCCAGCTCCAGAGAGAGATACAGCAGCCAGACTTCCTAGGCATTCCTTGGGTGGTTGTTCTGAGCATAGAAATCACTTTCCTTAGCTTAATCTTCTTACTCACCTGCTGCTGGGTAAGTTTTAAAAACAAATTACTTTGGTAGACACAACCCCCCGCCCCTTTCCCTTTCCAAAAGAAAAAAATACTAAATAAATAAATAAATAAAACATTAAATAAGTACAGAAATATATATTAATAAATGAATAATGATGATGATTATAATAATAATGAAAATATCGATCAAAAAAGAAAATATGTAAATAAATATTGCAAATGCTAAGATGTTGATTATATGCCTATAATTCCATTTTAATTAAGTTATTTTCTTACTTTAATGTACTATAGCAACTGATGTTGATTTTAGGTATTATATTTATGGGCAATTCTACGGTCAGTCGCATTACACTTTTATTTGTGAAGTCTGTAACTTTGTGGTATCAGTCTTACAAGAATGAGTCTTTCTGTAAAGTTTACACATTGACTTTAACTTGACACCCAAAGCTTTAAAATAACCTTATCAAAAATGTTGCAGGCATTGTACTGTGAGTGCCACAACATGGTAAAAATCGGTTAGTCGCATTACACAAAAAGGACAAGGAAAAAAATCCACTTATTACAATTCACTATTTTTCTAAAACCAAAACACTTTTAGCAGTTTTATAACTTGCTTCACATGACCTTGACGGAGAAGTCTCAAATAAGCTATAAAGATTTGGTAAGCAACTCAAAGTATCCTTTGCGGATAGAAAAACGCTGGTTAGTCACATTACGGTCAGTCACATTACAGTTTGTCCGGTGTCACTCTGGAGGGTATTTCAAACAGGGCAATCAAGGAAATATCATTATGGCTTCAGAAATACACATACAATTTTAATGATGGTTCAAGATCTTGAAGAAATCAATGAAAATGAAAAAAAAATGCATTGAATTTGAAAGACTTTTGTAATTTATGAACAGCCATGGCATTAATAGTAATAGCATCTATAATTAACATGAGAGAGACAGTTTAGTTTTTGGATAAATGTCCTTATTTGCTTGGAATTGCCCTTATGGTATCTCAGGAGATGGCAATTTTGAAGAATATTGCATTGAATTCCTCTTGATGTTGAAATTGTCTTCTTTCTTTTTTTGGGTGGACACATGGTTCTGTGCTTAAAATAAAACAAATTTCAATAACATCAATCTCAAAATAAACTTGTGAGATAAAAAGAGGGTGGTTGAAATTTTAACACATCTTTGCACAAGCTGCTGTGTTCCTTGTGTAAATCATATGTACATCAACGTGACCAGTTTCTAACTATACTTTTATATATGGAAGCAAAACGACTGTGTGTCAAATCCACTTATTTCGTGGTTGATGTATACAAATGTATAGTTCATACATGATTGATAATTTTTAGCAGTGTTTCTCCACAAGCTATTAGAACTGAATTTAGATAGTAAACAAACATGAGTTTTCTTTCAAAATGACTTTACTATTATCATGCTCTTTCTGATCTATCTTACAGCTGTGTAATTCCAGGAGCAGCAGAAGTGAGTATTTATTTGAGGAAAAGATTATACTACTTTGCATGACATATGCATTTATGGTCTTGTTTTTGGTTCATGTTTGTTTAATTTATTTTGGACCAACCATGAAAGAGGAAACATAGTAGACTTTCCCCATGTAATTTTATCTTTAAAGTTTACAAAAAATAGTAATTAATACAAAATAGTAGCTAAAAAAAGGGTCGGTGACAATTCAATCCTCACAAAACATTGAAAAAGGGAAGTTTGGTTCAATCAACATATTAAAATGTAGGTATGTAGGTATGTATAAATCCAATAACCACATTTGAAATTAGCTTCAGGTCATTTGTAGCAATGTGGTGTTATCGTACTCATCCAAGTTATATTGGTATTACCCAACTTCCAACTGAACTGAACTGAGACTCACATTTCTTTGTAGGAAGAGAAATAATTAGTTATTGTATGAAATGTGCATAAGTTTAATTTTCACCTTTATTTTCAATTATGCAAAACCAGTTCAACTTGTGAGTACCCTAGGATGTTTCAATGACTGTCCTGTGTGATTTTTGTTTAAATGTGTGTCTTCAGGTATGCAAGAAATTCTCATCAAAGAAGTAGAGACACTGACTGCCCAGAAGGCTGAAGTACTGGACACACTAGAGATGACAAATACACAATTCCAAAAACAAAATCTAGAATACTTTGAACTCAAGTCAGCGACTGACGGAGTGCATCGGGACAGGTCTAAGTTAGAGGTGAGATTGTATCTAATTTTGCTGATGAAACCTTACTGAACTAGGGGGAGGCTTCCCAGGACCCCCCCCCCCCTCCATATATCTGCAACGCGAAAAAGCTCTCACCGTGACGGTTTATCACTTTTTCCTTCGAATCTCGTGCATCTTTTAAGACTATTTTCGCAATGTCTGGGTATGTGGTTCCGGAGTTATACATAATTTTGTACAAGCATGTGCACCAAAAATTGCCCAAAAAGCTGATTTAATGTACAGTTTCAATACAAATTGTGTTTTCATTCAAAAATTGTAAATATATGAATATTTTTACAATTACTTATTTCAAATTGATTAATTTTATGCTATTTATGATCGCAACAGTGTCACTGAAAATTTACCCCCCCCCCCCCAAAAAAAAGAAAAGAAAACAAAAGGTTAAAAAAACAGAGAAATATATAAGAAATTGAAAAAAAAATACATAAGGAATAAGTTTGTTTACATATAAATTTTTAAAAGTACATTTGCTGAGAAAACTACAAAGAGTATCTAGACCAAAAATTAGCACATTTGGAGCTTTATTTAGTGGCTTTGAGCAAAAAGACTGATTTCACTCATAAATCACTTATAAATTAGCATAATAAATAAAACGACGTTATTTAAACAAAAAATAACAGTACAGTTTTGTAGAGTATGTGGTGGGCAACGTGCGTGCCGATTTTCATCACGATCGCGCAGTCAACAGCCGAGATCATTGGGGGGCCTGCCAGCCCCCCCCCCCACCCCCACACAGTCAGAGAGGTGCTCAAAATAGCCCAGTTCATTAAGGGTTAAATGGATGACTGTCGGTTGTAGCAACGTAATTGTGCTATAAACTGGTTCTCCAACTATTATTCACGATACAGATAATGTTCAATTTGTTGCCAAATTGAGACAAATTATATGTTTTTGTATATGAATGGGATTGAGGGAAGAAATACTTCCAACCAACCATTCTGGTGAGGTTTTTTTGGGGGGGGGGAGGGGTACTTTGTGTCGACCCAATGTCACATTACAACATATTAATTTGGCAATCAACATGTGGATAATTTGATTTGTGTTCACAAACAGGTAAATGCATGAAGTGTACTGCATTTTTGCTCCTCAGGGCTTGCACAAATTAGGTTTGACTTTAGACCATTCAAAATCCGTCAAACCTCTCACAACAACATCTCAAAGTGAAACGTGTATAAAAATAGAATGAAATATTTGACCATATTAAGTGGGAAAGAATGTGGTTAATTTGGAATTTGCCATAAAGAGCAATATTTTGGATGATAGTATTTCATTACTCTGTGATCCATAAATGTTTCTATTTGATAGAAAAACTACAAGAAATTAACACAAGCAGTGGAGGAGCAGAAGGGAGAAATGGAAAAAATCAAGGCAGCTTTGAAAAAGAAATCGGCAGAAAGTGAAGCAAGCCAACAAAAGGTAAGGGAAAGGTATCCATCAGTGCTGGAGTGGGCTTTAAAAGAACGTAAAAATCATTCACATCAATACTACAAGACGAGACAAATTTGTGAGAAAATGTTCTACCAAAATAATTCAAGGTATTAGAAATATAGCATTGAACATATGTATTGAACAATCCAGGTTATGTTTAATGTGAATATATTTGTGAAGAGTCACTGCATGTTTTACAGTTTTAATTAGAGCAAATAAATAAATTTTGTTGGATGCATATCAAGGTTTGTGCTTTTGAAGGGAAACTTACTCTTATCTGGAATATTGATAAAAAGTCACTTGATGGACATTTGCACACAGTTCTTGGTTTGCATACTTCATACTTTCAATTGGAAATATTCAGTCATGGTGATCTAAATCTAAAGGTTCTATTGGCTTGCCACACAGAACTTCATGTAAAATACTTTCAATTCATCAAGGAATTATAATAATGTATTGTTGATGCTTTTGATAATTGCCACATACTCTTTATTATTTTCCCCATGTATGCCTTTTCGTAGATAAAGTCTTTGGAACAGCAAGTAAAGAAGTCACAAAATGCAGTAACAGATCTAACTTCAAAAATTCAAGATGTAAGTATGATATTACTTCAGATAACTTTATGTTTGTGTAGGCGACTCCCATTATAATGACGTCCTTGGGACCAGCAGTTTTCTTTTGTTGTATTGAAATTTCGTTATAACCGAACAGTCAAAGTATATAAAGAGATTGAGATAATGATTTTGGGACCTGAATTTTTACTTCATTGTAGCAGGACTTTCGTAATAACCGTGTGCATTATAATGGGAGTGCACTGTATATGTTGATTATTCTCTCAGTATATTACAGCAATCTTGGAAAACAAAAATTCTCCCTTTTACTGTTTGCTAATTTACCAGCAGTAACTTCAGGGGAAAATTTTTTTATACAGTAACAGTTAAAGTGTACCAATATCCTGAGTATAATGTTTGTTATATATGTAGAATACACAAAAAACAACCATAATTCACTTGTGATAGCTCCTGAAATTATACATTTTTTAATAAATCGGATCATAATCTCCATAACATTTTGGCACTTGCGCTCCGCGCGTTCAAGTTCTGCTCCATAAGCGCTGGTTTTTATGTGTGCACGTTCTAGCTATATGCATATGTTTTTACAATAATATCGCGATTTCCATATCGATCGGGCCAACACCGTTCATGCAATGATTGCAATCCCACCAGTCTCAGCACAACTTGCATTATACGAACAAAGTTCGGGAAGATAATGAGGGCATTCCTTGAAATGCTGCTTAGGATTATAAATCTCGTTGCCATGTCGGTGCTGTCTGATTTGTTGTTGCAAAGTGTTTTTCCCTGAGATGTCTTCAACCTGCATGGCTGACTGGCTTTTTTTCCAGCGGCGTCCAGTCTATGCCGCACAGACCACGCCGGGGCTGCACTACAGTACGTACTGCAAGGACTGCACTGTTGTAGCAGCTGGTCGTATGCATCGCAAAAGCATTTTAGACAAACAAGGATAAAAATATCGATCACACAATCGATCAATTGATAGAATCGGGTGATCGACTAGACTGCTTCAAGTCGTTTTTGCTTTTATAAACTCTTTAAAATTTACATTTAAACTGTAGTAGATAGATATCGGAATGAAATAAAATTCTTATATTTTGCAGAAGGCATGTCATAAGTGTATTCTACTTATATAACCAACCTTATACTCGGGGTATTGATACACTTTAAATGTGTAAACTGTCTTAGTGAATGCTTTTTCAATGTTTTCTCTGTAGGTGTTTGTGTGTTTTATTAGTTTCTTTTTACTCCCTTTGTTTTGAACACTTTAACTGGTAGACTAAACACAAGATATCTCATTGCAAGTTCTATGGGAAATGTGTGTTAAAGCAAAATCAAATTGTCTTCTATGGGTTAAAGGATTTGGGGTACCTAGACCTCAATTTAATTGTATACTTTTTATTATCATACGCAGCTTGAAGGAAAAGTATATACAGGTGAACAGGAACGTTCTCATCTCAGTGAAGAAATTGCATCATTAGAAGAACAAAATCAACAACTAGCTTCAGGCAAAAATATGGTAAGTAGTTATGTTTCTAGGCATTTGTATATTTGTGTATCATTGTAAATCAGTCATGTAGTTTTAGAGTTTACATGCTGGGTAACATTTTAATACACACAAACTCTCTAATTTTGCACTCAGAAGTTCCTAAAAAACACAGAAAAATGAGCATGTAAATTTTGTACTTATTCTCAGCCAATTCACCAATATCCGAGTGCAAAGTTCTTTTCCAGCTGATCACCCTAGTCTAGCAGTGGATTGTTTATACAATTAGTGTATACAGTGTGTCCCAGAAAAAAGGAAACCGGATTTCATCGCAAAAATATTCTATCATAATGAATAGTTTCTTCAATAAATTAGGTATGATTGTAAAGCTCTGTTCATCTTCTTTCATTTGATACATTACTTTTCATCAATCGTTCACGCATAATTGCACTAAAACAATGGATATGGTCTACCATAATTTCATTGCACGCGGCATGATTCCATCTACTGAGTCCATTATTTCATGGTCAGAAATGTATTTGTTTTTGAAAAATAACAAGCATGACGATAAAAAATTCAGAAATTTTAATCTTTTATATGACACTCAGGCTGTAAAACTGAATTACGTATGCAGAGAACAAGTAAAATTAAAACATGCCTGTTTTACGCGTGAATTTTTAAATTAGATTAAATTTTGAGAAGCGAGAGGGAGAGCAAAACAATGACGTATACGCCGCCTGGTTTAGCATAATATTTGCTGGCGACAAACAATTAGCTCGAGTCATGATAGCGCAGGGGTTAATTTATTTGCTTGCTGGCTGGCAATTCCAGAAATACTGCTTTAATGAATGCATTTTGGAACATTTCTGAAAAGCAAGATCATCTTCAAATTGTCTTTCTCCAATTTGTCTTCCTTATTTTCACAAATGTGTATCATATGCAAAGAAGGATAAAATTACTTTTGCAATGGTGCCTTCAATGACGAAATATCTCAGAATACATTCAAGCATGAAAGTTTGAATTTCAAATTTGCTCGTGCAAATGATTTTATACTGCTGGTCCCTTCTTATTGTCTTTGCTCAGCCATGCGCGAATGGGATCTCTGTGACCGGTATCAAATGAAAGAGGAAGAAATATGCTTTCCAAGCCATGTACACTTTATTTTATACTTGTTTTTAAGATATTGGAATATCTTCATTCAATCTCGGCTTTTTCCTTTTTTCTGGGACACACTGTATTAGTCAATAATTTATTGAAGACCATTGTAAAACATAAAATAGCGATGAAAACACATTTCTAGGGGACCTTTTCTATTTGTTTTTTATAGGGGGGGGGGCTTAAAATTGAACATATTAAAACTGAGGTCCATACTATTGTGGTTACATGATTGTTGATTATAAATTTTGTTATCTTTTGTTGTCTTTTTTCTTTCAGTTGGAAGAAGAAATAACAGGAAAGCATGAAAGGTTAGTATTTTTAATTGTTTATAGTATTTCAGGAATCAGGCCATTATCTTTAGTGTGTTATAGACTCTATTGTACCAGTAGTGGTGTATGTGTAATAATTGATGTTCAATCAAGTTGGAATTAAAAATAGAAATTAAAAAGGCACTATTACCCTTTCAAAGTCACTAAAGGTATAGAGTTAAAATGCAAATGGGCTTTCTTTTCTTGAAAGTTCCATTTCCATACAACCTTATGAACAGTGTCTTGATTTTAAACAGTGTAACTAGTCAAACCTTTGGCTGTCTGTGACATTGACATGAATGTGTTGACAGTTTAAGAATGTTTTAATTGCCATGTATATGTGTAAGAACTACATACAGATGTTAAGATCAGATGAGCAGTCACCAATTTTATTAATTAAATATTGTGATGAAGAAATACAACGTATGGTGGGGGGGGGGGGGGCCCTATTAACCCTTTGAGGGGTGAAGAATTATTTCAACATTGATATCCCGGTCAATTACAGCTCATTACTTAACTGCCCTTGTTACATGATGCAAATTCTAAACACAATGTTTTAGTTTTCACGGTCTAATTTACCAGTAGTTTGTGAGCCACAGATTATATGCTGCTGGATGTTACAATTAAATATCAATAGCAATGTACTTGTTATGAATTTATGTTATAACCTTCTTCTTCTTTTGGAAAATGTAATGTAATTATTTTACTCCTACAGGGTTTCAGAACTGACAGAACAAATACAACTATTGAAAGCTGAAAAGAAAGACTTTGAAGAGTCAGTGACATTTAAAGATAATGAAATTGAGGTGTGTATCTTTATCCTTATATTAATTGTTATTATTATGTCACATGCCCATGTATGTCAAATATGCTAGACTTACTGTAAGCATGTATTTGAGCCAACCAGATATATCTTAGAAACAGGTGATGATGATTCAGTAATATTTTATTGCAATGTGTTCAAACCTGTGATAGTATTCAGCCTCCATTCTAGTGAGAAAAGGGTTGCATTATTTTCGTGTTGTTTTTTTTCCTTTTTGTAAAGTGATTGCTGTTGAAACTACATGTACTTATTTGTGGATGTAATATTGATTATTCAATATTATTGCATTGAAATAACTATTGAGTTTGTAATTTGTTTATATTAAATAAAAGTAAAGATTTTTTTGTGATTAAAGTAGTAGTAGTAGTCAATGTTCTAACTGTGTCAGCATAAATTGTAGTATGAATGGTAATAATGGTGATTTATTATTTAAAAATTGTTGTCTTTTATGTTTTATTTTCATTATTTTTGCAGGTGTTAAAAGACTGCCTATTGCAACTGAAAGGTCTTCAAAGTATACAAAAGGAAGGCACAGGTGTGTATAACAGTATTCAGCAATTTGTTCATAGCAAGAACACTATGATATTGTGGTGTTGCCTGGTGAAGCCCTGCAATGTTTTAGATATTTTATGTTCCACATTTTGTATAAAATAAAGGATATGGTTGTGGTATTTTAGGGTCGAAGTGCCAAAGTATATCAATCGTATATCAATAGTTTATCAATTCACTTAACTATTATACTGTTGTACCTCACCTCCATTTCTTTGATTGTCTACACCTTCAACCGCTTTTGTGTCCATGTGTGGTACCCATACAAGGAGTGAGAGCTTTATCAGAGAATAAACCAATTACATCACTTGAATAAACTCATGCAGTCTGTGCAAAATGGAATATTTGTGTACATGCTCTTTTGAAATCACTTTTTGTGTGAATTTTTAGTATAGATTATTTCTTGTTCTTGAGTACAGCATTGAGTAATCTGCTGAGTGCATGTCAAAACCATTGATATGTCTTATTAGATTTCGGATATGTCTGAATTACTAGTAATATTCGTTGTGCAAAGTGATTTGTTTTAAACAAGTGTTTGCTTTCGTTTTTCAGAGGTTGATTCAGAAGCCAAAATCCAGCAGCTGATGGATGTAACAAGAGTAAGTCCTTTATTTCAAATTATTTTTATTAACCTTATTAAACTGAGATTTTCCCCAAATAAAACTAATCCTGTTTAGATTGGCAGCAGAATACTCAGTGTTAACTATTTTTTTTCACTGAATATTGCAAAGGCAAGTTTGCATCTAGACTGAAGGCATTGTGATTATAGACAATCACAAATTAACTTTTAGGTGAAAATATTGAAATAACACATAAACAAATGTGTTAAAAATGAGATTTGAAGGGGAAATTTATGTAATGTATTTCTTGTATTTTTAAGTCACCAAAGTTTCTGCTGTATCTTGTGAACTCTTTAATTCCCAAATGTTCTAGATGACTTGTGACCTCAATTGTCTCATGGTAATTATTGTAGTTAAAGGGAAATGGCAAGATTGGAAGTGTCCTCAATTTAGGACACAATGCTCCCAGAATCAAGTGATATACTGTTTAAAATTTCTGTTGTGAAAATTTCAGTCATACACTTTCTCTTTGTTGTACAATTGTTATCAGAGACTGCTGTGACAGTGAAATTTATTGTGTAGCTTTCTATGGGATCAATGTTCATCAGGGACAGAGAGTAATTCAACACTGGTAAAGTAATGTTGAAACAAATTCAAGACAAATTCTTCCAGCCTGAATATTTACTTTTGTCAGTGTATACATTAGTATGTTTTACCTCATTTGGTTCTTGAGACATTTTTGACTTCACTAATTATTTCACTGCGCTTTAAATCTTTATTGTAATTGCATAATGTACAATCATTCTCCCCTCCCCAGGTGAATGCCAAACTGCTTTGGCCTGAAGGAGCGAGATGAACTCCAGGAGAAACTTGACACAGAGATCCATGCAGAGAGGGAGCTGGAGACCAAGATGGGGATCCCTGGAGCAGGAGATGGATGTCCTCCGCATGGAGCACTCCAAGGCCAAGACTGAATATGACGAGGCCCAGACCAAGCTGGAGGTTCTTCAGGAATACTTCAAGAGCAAGGAGGTTGAGCTACAGAGGTAGGGATGTAGTGGAGGGGAAAGGGAAATTGGATTATGAGTTGATCAAAGAGTGTGGCTTAATCCTTTCAGCACCAGACTGAAAATATCACATGCAAAATCTGTGGAGTAGTGTAATAAGTGGTAATCCAGATTTTTAAATCTGATTTTGTCTCTGTTAGAGGTAGCGAGATTCACTTCACTCGCACAGCAATTGCCCTTACCCCCTCCTCCACTTTGCTTGATTCAGCATATCCTCCTCCTTCAAACAATGCTAAGCTTTGAAATCGTAGAGATGCTTTCATAAAAAGTGGAGTTAGTGGAAAACATGGGACCCACGTTTTCAGGTCTGAAAAATCTTGAACAAAAATTGCATTCATCTTTGATACTAAGTGATATTGTATGGTCAATTATTACACATCATATCATAAACAATTAGTTTTGAATTCTTCACCTAGAAGCCCACAACATATTTATTGTGATAGTTACAAATAAAATGGTATGAACCAAAATTATATGTCTAGAATCAGTTAGAAAACTAGGTTTTCCCTCAGATGGAAGCAGATCTTTATCCTATATGTTATTTGCTTACAGGAAACTGGGACGAGAAGAAGCTCTTAAATTACAGACTGCGGAACAAGTCTCGACTCTGAGTGAGAAAGCTGTTAGTGCTGAAATTGATTTAAATAATTATAGGTGAGTGTTTATTATTATTACTGTTTAAGAATGTGTTTGGTTGCTGAAATTCAATTGCAACTGGCATGAAGACAAAAAGTTTCTTCTGAAGCAGGGTTGGCAATTTCCCGGGAAATACCTGTTTTTCCCACCAAGGCGGGAAATACTGGGAAATACCACGAAATACTGGGAAATACCGGGAAATACTGGGAAATACCTGGGAAATACTGGGAAATACGTGGGTGATACCTAGCAGTGTACTCTTGAAGTTGTACAAGGTCAACTTAAAAGGCCATTAATGCCCTTCATTTAGGCTCTTCGTACACAAACTAATAAATTTCAAGTGAAAAGACTTTTAAAAACCTCTTTTCAAATTTAATAATGTAATTCAGTGTTATTTCACATACTGTACAGAACTACACTGTACATTATTCAGGTGTTGCATGAAGCTTTTTTGTAGGGTGCGGCCCTCATCTTGCTGAATATACAGGGACAAAATCAATATCTATCTGTATGGGGTGTGCTGTTTAAGTGTTCTGGACTTGTGGAACAATTCAGATATTTGCGGACTGAAATGATTGAAAACAATAAAATAAAAGCAGGTGATTTTAAAATTTTCCTACTTTTAGTATTAATTTGGCTGTGTAGAAAATTTGTCCAACCAATCAGAATGAGTTCCTAGTTCCCCACCATCAGTTAAATTAAGTTTTTTGTTGTATTTTGTGTTGAATCACACTTACTGAACAACAATCTCGAGATTTTTGAGTTATTATCCTTCAAGAGATAACTTTTTTATAGTATTTCCCAGTATTTCCCGTTTTTGTCAAAAATAGCAAGGCGGTATTTACCGGTAAATACCGGTATTTACCACCCGGTATTTACAGGCCAACCCTGTTCTGAAGTCATTGTAATTTTATAATGATTATTATTAGGATACTAGCGGGACCCGTGGAAATTCCACGGGTCCTAGCGGGTGAGATTTATGTTGAATGGAAATTATTTTGAAGATTGAAAAATTGGACATGTAATTGCCCTCATTAAATGTGTATGATTGGTCCCTTGTAGTACTTTCTGGATTTTTTCTTAAACTGCAGATTCATATTTATTTGTTTAAAAAAATTGTATTTATTTTATGGAAATTTTCGGAAGTTATTGTGAATACAGTTTTAAATGGAGTTGTTATATTATGTTTTTTTTTTTGTATTCATTGAGGGAAAGAACATTTTCTTTTTAAGATTTGCATTTTCAGAAGTACCCATACCCCTGTTCCTTAAATTCGGGGCCCGTACTCATATCCGTACCCGTGATCTGATACCCGTATACCCCTGTCCCGTACCCACACCCTAACCCACAGGTCCATATCCATATCCGTACCTGTGCCTCTCATCTCGTATCCATACCAGCTTGGTCGTACCCACACCAGTACCCACAAGTCTGTATCCGTACCTCTCGTCTCGTTCCTGTACCTGTACCCAATGGTCGGTACCCTTACCTGTACCTCTCGTCTCGTAAGCGGCTGGCCTGTACCCATACCTCTGCTTTTGTACATGTGCATAACCGTACCCATTTTCTTGTACCTATACTTACGTACTCTTATACTCTTTATAATGTAGGCTACATGTTTATAATACAAATATAAAAAATCTGTACCCGAACCCATGGCTCTGTCCGCTGTATGTAGTATTAATATTAATGAGAAAAAATGCATTTATTCAAATCATGAATTTAAATATTTTGGGGTGGTGAATACATTATCATTAAAATTGAAAAGACTGCACATTTTAACAGAAAATTAAGTATGCTTTGCCAGACTTGTAGTACACGTACAAATTCTGGAACCCATACTCATATTCTTACCCATGGTCTTCTACCCGTACCCGTACCCATGCACAGGTTCATACCCGTACCCTTGCCCCTAATTCCGGACCCGTGCTCACATTCATACCCGTACCCTTGCCCCTAATTCCGGACCCGTACTCACATTCATACCCATACCCTTGCCCCTAATTCCAGACCCGTACTCACATTCATACCCGTACCCTTGCCCCTAATTCCGGACCCGTACTCACATTCACACCCATACATGGTCTCGTATCCATTCTTGTAGCTGACTCACAGATCCGTAAGCATACCCATACTCTGAACCCATACCTGTACCTCTCAAGTCTCGTAACCCGTTCTTAACTGTACCCATACTTGTACTTGGAGCTGACACAACACCGGGGGGGGGGGGGTCACTCTCCACAAGGTCTGCTACCCACCTGTGTTCAACAACCTCAGAAATTCGAGAAAAGCTACCCTAAGCGGCGTGACTCCAAGGAAATCAATTAATTCTGATACCCTAGCTAGTGGCATAAATAGGGAATCCACTAACTTGATACCCTAAGTGGCGTAAACAGCGAAATCAACTAATTTGATACCCCAACCAAGTGTCGCTCTCACCTGAAACATTATTGTACATTGCGCAACCCGAAGACGTTCACTTAGCAGTTCATAAATAATTCTCCTAATTATCTAACGTTCATTTTGAAAATGTTATTAGATCCACAAAAAAATGCACTCGCCTTAAATGGCATACATAACCAAATCAGTAACCTAAGAATGGCTGTGATATGGAGAAAAGGCTACTACCTGACTGCGTGAGCGATTAGCTGCGGAACCGGTGCTGAAAAAAGTTACCCTTAAGAGGAGACGACACCCCCCCCCCCCCCCCCCCCCCCCCCCCCCGCCCCCCACCCGCAACACCCTGAGCGACTGAAATAAGGAATGCTTTTTCTGCTTTTTCTGGACAGTGGGTGCGTAGCGGGCCTGTGTTGGAGGAGCGACCCCCCCCCCCCCCCCCCCCCCTTTGGACCACACAACGCCAGTGCATATCCGCCGTCAGGTTGTAAGAAACTTGCTGCAAGTCAAGTCCGGCTGGTCCAAGGGTCCGGCCACAAATGTACCGTGTGTAAATGTGAACACAATTCAAACAGAAGACAATAATAGTACTGTGCTACAAAAGTTCACTAAACTTCAACTTTACGTAATTTTACATTTCAATACATGTATTTGAAATGCACGAGGAGTCCTCCATTTTCAAGTTATTATGTTGAGGTAATTGGTACACTATCCATTTGGAGCAATATTTTAGTATAACTTTGTTTAGAAATGTGAATTTCAGACCATATTCTTGTGCCACGACTGCAACAAAAAACAACCACTCATTACTTTGTACACAAAAAGTCAACTGAACTTATAACACACAGTGATTCTACCACGGAGCACGCACGCAATAGAATGAAGACTGCGCAGTTGAACTGCAGCACGTGACATGGTTTTTCACGTGTGGGACTACGCAGCACAGACGATCTCATACGGACTTTGGGATAATTTTTGACACAGTGACAGAAAACGATGCCTTAAAATGACATGTTGGTTGAAATAGGTGTGATGAAGTTCTTTTCTATTCAGAAATTAGCTCAAGGGAAGAAAAGAAAAGTGAATTTGCCGATAATTTCTATGGCTATGCACATACAGGGGCGAGAATGCCGAATCGGGTATTTTTGGTCAGTAAAACGCCAAACTCGCAAAACCTTGGCGAAACTGTGAGACGTCACTGGCTACACTGGCATTTCTCACCGTAAGCTACGCTGGTGATTGTACACGCACGTTCGTACGATTGTAAGGCAAAAAGACTCGGAGAAATGCCATCAAAAATCGGCCTCTGGAACATTTTTGTCGAAAACAATGGGCCCCTGAGACAATAAACACTATCGCCGCATCGAATTTTGGGGTCGACGCGAACCGAACGGTCGCCGTTCGGGAGCCTATTCCATCATAAAATACCGTGAAAAAAGCCAAAAATCGCCAAACCGCCAAATAACGACATTATTATAATAGATTTTTTTGTTTCATTTAACTCTTTATGTGCTTTGTTAGTGGATTAACACATACGGGCGGTGTGCTTTGTTCGCTGATCAGCACAAATTCCCAACTACAATAGTTACAATGAATTTTTTTTTTTATATTCGAGCTTATTCCATTCTTGACAACAATATACAGCTGGCACGTCATTCACATATATTATCCATCAAAGCAGCTGGTCTTGTGGTGTTAAATTAGAATAAAATGTGGTCTTAAACTGAATGTTATTAAATACCATGACAATGTGATTCTTGGTATAAAACATAAAAGAGTTAGTAACTGTTTATTCTGTTTGTATTCTTGTATTTTTGTTGCCAAATTTCTAACCATTGTTGTTACCAGAAACTAATGTTGACTGAATGTTTCTTTTGTGACAGACAACAAATTGCTGATCTGAAATCTGAATTAGAAAAGGCAGAAAGAAATTTTAGAACCCAGGTAAGAGAAGTCTTTCTCAATTCAGCATTCTACTGTTAATTATAATGAAGAGATGGTGACCTGACGTTTGCTCCAGCGACAGTTGCTCTTGTGAAAATATGTCAGATAAGAAAGTGTTAGGGTTAGGGTTGCCATTGTGTTTCAAGTTCAAATTAGGTTAGGGATAAGGTTAAAGCTAGGTTTAGTGTATGAAATAATTGTCAGAGCAAATGTCATGGAAGAGAAGAGATATGTTAAAGATTGTATGAAATTCAATATGTAATGACCGCTCTGAAATTAGATATCTCTTTTATGACTCAATTTTATAACAAAAATAAAAATGAGGACTCAAGTATATCTGTATATTGAAAAGACACTCTACCACCATTTCAAACAATGTCACAATAAGTGTGTGTTTACAGATGAAATCAACAGTCACACTGTTTGATGTATACTGTACCGTTTATTCTGTAATCATTGTAATGAAAATTTTGGCCGATTCATTATTATTTTTACAGATTGCAGCCCATGAAAAGAAATCACATGAAAGCTGGGTAAGTTATGAGCAACACAGCCAAATACATTGAAATTTAGTGGTTGGCTGTGGTGTGAGTAATGCTAGAATGCTAGATTGACATAATCATTTAATTCATAACCAGTTTCACCATTACACTCAATAACCTTGTAACCTTAATGACGCAATCTCCCAAGTTGAAAAATGTGTAAAGGAGATCAAACAGTGGTCTATTGCAAATGGTCTCAAATTAAATGATCAAAAAACTGAGATTCTACATCTTTCATCTCGATTTCGTATAAGGATGCAGTTTCCAGCCATAAGATCGATAATACGTCCATTGTACCCACTACAAAAGCCAGAAACTTAGTGTAATATTTGATGAAAATATGGTCATGAACAAGTGTAAGGCAGCATCATTTGCTTTGTGTAAACTTGGTAAGGTCCGTCAATTCTTGGATGCGAAGACAACTAAGAAGCTTGACAGGCTCCAGTGACATGTCATCTAGACTATTGTAATAGTTTACTCTTTAACATGCCAGATTCCCAACTGAACAGACTGCAAGTAATTCAAAACTCCGCAGCGCGATTAATCACCCGCACTAAGAAACAATCCCATAGCACACCAGTATTGAAGCAACTACATTGGCTCCAAATCCAGTCACATTTAATGTTCAAAATACTGCTCATAATCTTTCAATGTTTGCATGCAATAGCGCCAAAATATCTCAGTGAATGTCTAATTAGGTACGTACCATCTCGCAATCTTAGATCTACTGAAAAGGATCCTTTGTATTGTCCGAGTATTTAGACTAAGTTTTATGGGGAGCGATCTTTCGCTTTCATCCCATCATATTTGAAGAATTTCTCTACAACACAAAAGTTTAAATCCTCCTTAAAAACATATTTATTCAAAAAGTACTTTGACTGAGTTATCATTAACAGTTGCCAGCATCTTTCTCAACATTTTCTTTTCTTTCAAAAAGCGCATAGAGACGCATTTGGCAGTAATATGCGCTATATAAGCATTGTGGTATTATTATTATTATCTCTAGGTCTTTAGTGAAGTCATCTTTTACCCAGAGAAGTTGAAACAATATTGCATTATGTGACAGATTTCTAAAGTAAGAAGAAAGATCAACCCCCGACCCCTCAACCTCCCCTCCCCCCCCAAAAAAAACTAAATAAATAAATAAATAAAATAAATAAAGGGATCATTTTTAGGATTTGAAGAGACTGTTAGTATTCTGTCTTATTCAGGGTAGGTTGGAAATAGCATGGTGACATGGTTGTTCTGAGATAGGGGAAAACACTATTAGATTTCAAATGCTTAATGCAGTTGTGTGTATTGTTGAAACAATCTCATTCATATGTACCTTTACAGTTATGAGTATGACTGGGAAAGGAAACATTTAACAAATTTGTCATTGATAAAAAAGTATAAATATTGATTTTGTAAAATAGACTGGTGATTTTGTGTTTTTTATGATTATTTATATTCAGCTTGCCTCAAGAGCAGCAGAGCGAGAATTACAGGAATCCAAGAGAGAGGCAGCCACATTAAGACACCGGTGAGTTGTCTTCTAAAAGTCTTAGTACTGTATAGCTTTGTTAAATGCTGGAAGATGAATTTTATCTCTTAATGTGCTTTTTAGATACACCTGTATTATCTATCAATGCCCTGAAAATGGCTTGCTCTGAAACTTTTCCATATATGTCAGTATCAACAATTTTTGTTAGGTGTGATGTTGTTTTTTTACGTCTGGGGTGACAATAAACTACTTTGTGAAAGACTGATGAAAAACTTGTATTTCTTTACCAAAAATTGTGCTTTATATTCACAGTTGTGATGGTGGAAATGGCAATTGAACTTCATCAATATTATGCGACATAATGCCAAACAACTAATTTTGCAAGAAACCTGTTTACTCTTTAAACTTTCTTCTTTCTTAAGTTAATACACAAAAAGTTCAACACTAATATAACTGAGACTTTTGATTCAATCATTTTAAAGCCTCTGCCATTAACCAACTATTGTCTACTCTATTTCTTTCCAGATTAACAGAGCTGGAAGGAAGGAGAGCAACATCAGAGAATGCCCCACTAGTCAAGCCACAGGCTGCTGCTCCATCACCACTAAGTAAGAAATTCATTTGAATCTGCTAAAATATGTTATCCAGCCTATTTTTCGTTACAAGAATCTATTTTCCAAACTATCCTCTAATCTACTTGGCAGTTGTCTTGAACATGCTTGTAATGAAGTCTTCAAACCTTGTTAAAGGGCAGTGATTCAGATTGGGAGATGTAATAAATGCCTTCAGAACCAAACTGGTTGAAAGATATATCAAAGATACACCAGCTGGAGTGGACCTCCTGGCTGGAAGGATTTGTCTTGAGTTTGTGTACTTGAGGGGAATCAAGCGTGAACAACTGAACTCAACAGCAGTCTATTTTCTCGGGCCCCGAGAGAATTAAATCCCATAGAAAGCTACACAACAGATTTGTCTGTCATAAAGCATTCTGATGGAAGTTATTTTTAAATGAGTCAACTTCTGACTACAAAATGTTCACAGTAGAATCCTTACATATAGTTTACTTGATTCTAGAATAGTTTTACCCCAAGTTGATAACTATTAACTAACCCCAATCAGGTAATTTTAGCTTTAATGTAATGATAGTTCTTTAACTTACCATCTTCATTTTGATTCATATATTGATATTTGAATTTCTTTTTCCCTTTCTCTTATTTTTGTAAAGGAGTGGTATCACCATCATTTAGACCTGGGTAAGTGACAAAACTATTTTATTAATGTTTTATTAATGTTTTATTAATGAAATATAATATTAATAACAGTAATGGCTAAAACTTTTGTAGTAAATTATTTTAGAATCAAAGTTTCTGATGTTTAACAGACATAATGGAAGAGTGTCCTTCTTTGTGTTTTTACAGTTCTGTTATCCCATTCATTAAATATAATTTGATATAAACTGTATCACATGTAAATTCTGCAATTACATTTTACAAGTTTTAAAGAACAAAAAATAAAGAAACTGACTGTAAGTGTAACTCTATTGATCCATCATTATATAAATATCAATTTATTTAATTTTTCATTTATTCAATTTCACAGTGATAGGAGTGCCAGACCTGGAAGGAGAGGTATGTAATCAGCTGTTCTTGTATTATTAAAGTTTGATTTATAAAATGGTGTTTTATTTTCAAATCAGGGTCAGGTTTCATAGCCCAAATTCATGTAAGAAGTGATGTGTATCATTTGGCTTGATCAGCAAATTGAGACAGAAACCAATGCATTGTGATGGCCATATATTGCAGAATGTCATATTGTTTTGAATGCATCGTTTAACAATATTTCCAATTTAAGATTCTAAGCACATAATCCCCAATGTTACTAGTGTCTCTGAGAAGGTCAACAGCTGCAGCGCCTTAAAAAATGCACTTCAAAAGTATCATTAGTGCTTTGAAAAATTGAAAATCAATTAGTGACCTTTCTAATTTTTCCCCATAGACTGCTGTGTTGATAATTTTTTGTCGCCAAGATTTTAATTATTGTGCCAATATTTAGCTATATATAGTTTGCTACTAACAGCATATCTCTCTAAAATTTTGTGTGGTAGCACGTTTATTTGTCCGTCCAAACACTATAATATAGGTTAGATTTCAAATTTATTCCGTTGGAGACTAAGTATGACTTAACTCGTGTTGAGGTGAATGGAAAATGCGTGTTATAGTGTTATCATATCGTCTCCAGCGGGTTAACAATAGTTTTTTAAATGGAGCTTCCACAATGTTAACCAATACCTTTAAATCCATATTTGACATCAATTATGTTTTTAGTAATGAGTATGTGTTTGATATTATTTTATAAACAGGTGGTCCAAGCAGAAACAGTTTAATTGCGGAGGATTCCCCCTCACCGCCTTACATCGACCCTCGTCACAGGGAGTCAGTGGGAGAGCTACGACCCAGGATGTCCCCTCCCATGATGGACAGAGACATACCCCCCATGCCTGACGATTTTATCCCTCCCCCGATGCACGGGGGACCATCACCGTTTGGTCGGGAGCCTCTTCGTCATCCAGACTTTGGGCCACCTGGTCCATTCCCACCCGACGATGATCTAGGACCATACGGTCCACTTCCCCCTGGCCACCCCCATGGGGATTTCCCACCAGATTATCCACCCCACCCTGATGATATGGACTTTGGTCCCCATGGACCCCCTCCCCCAGGCATGGACTTTGGACCACCACCCAGGCTACCCCCACCAGGAAGGGGGAGTTTTGATCACGGTCCACCTCCACCGATGGATCCTGGTTTTAATCCTCGATTTGGTCCACCCCCTGCTGGAATGGATCCAAGGGAAAGGTTTCCTCCACCCATGCATGGGCCAGGACCAGGACCATATCCAGGGGAAGGCCCACCACCCATGGACAGAAGAGGGCCTCCACCTCCACATCCAGGTGAATCTTGATCTTTATGCTGGTCTGTTATGTTTATGTTATGTATTTAGATACAAATATGATACAATATTATTTTTGTAGTAATAAAAAAAATATTATGCTGATTAATCATAGATTTAAGTACATGTAAGAAAATGTCACTATTAAAGAAAGGTGTCAACACTGCTGAAATGCATGCATGTTTTATAAACCTCACCATGAAGGGTTCAATTGGATGCAGATGTCTGAACATTTTCAAATGATTTAGGGTAAGATCAGTAATTACCTAGAATTTTTAAAATGCACCAGAGTAACGGTCAGTAAGGCCCCGCACACTACACGTTCAGCTACAATCTGATTTGATAATCAATCGCAGTATCATTTGTTTGGGCATTTTAGCAAATAAAACTTATTTGATTCCGGTTCTGAACGATAATATGAATACTTGAAAAAAGATTTTGTTGCACTGTCAGCGAACCAGGAGTAAGGGCCAAAAAATTGTCAAATTGTAGACAATTGTAGCACGTCTTTCGCGTCGCCACAATTCGGAGCCGATTTGGCTTTTTCTCCGACTAGAGAGCTGGAAACGGGCCATATTTTCAATTTTACTATCTGTATGACCATTCAGAACCTTGATAAACAAATTGTGATGTCTTGAAATGTTTATATCAAACACTATGCCATTTTCTTCCGAACTCAGATCGTACACCAATTGTGTAGTGTGCAGTGGCCCTACGACTGTTGTAGTTCCATGGTTAGACTCCATGTGAAACTCACTGAACTAAGTCACTTCAGTAGTATTATTGCAGTATTTATCTATTAGTCTAAGAATACTAATCTGCTTGAGACTAATACATACAATTTGTCATGTTCATGAGTGCGTACGCTACACATTTGTAAATTGTAAATAAATTTCCAAAATCAAACATGATGAACACCCCCGTGCATTTTCAGGGTCTGAAAACAGACTAGCAGAGTTGTAAAAAATTTCATCTCTAGGAAACAATAATTTGAATTCAAAGTCTAATGGTCACTTTAATTCCACTAATGCTGAAATGAGTTTCTAGCTTCTATACTTTTGCCAAAGGTTCTTAGATGAAGTATGTTCTATATACCAATGTATTTACACAGTTTAAAATCTTTGGGCATGCAAAACGGATGCCCTGCCTTTAAACTGATCGACTTTGAAGTATAAGTCAATGTTGTCAAATATGTGTATTGTTTTACTTCATTTTCATTTCTTTCTTTCTTCTTTACTGCAGGTATGAGGCCAGGAAGTAGAACAGGACCTCTAGGTCCACCAGATGGTCACATGGGTCCAAGAACATCCTCCCCCATGGTGCCTGATGGTGCACCTCCTCCGAAGGTAATTCTGGCTTCCAAGAGGTAGTAGTAATCCAAAGTAAAAGCTGTATTGAATTGCGGACTTGCATGTGAAAAAAGGAAAAGATGAGTTAAAGAAAACAAAACTGTTATCCATAGCCACAACATTAAAATCTAAGCTGTATTCCTTAAAGATACTTGTAGTTTCCAGAAAATCTATTTTGTTAACAACATTTTCCCCCCTTGCATGACCCTATGAAAGATTTTGCCCGAACTCATCATTAGGAGAAGTTGAGTCCACAGATGACCTCCACCCCCCCCCCCATTACCTAAAGAAATGATAAAAGCTTTGGGGGGATCATTCTCTTGGGCGGTTGGTTGGTCAGTCCATATTTCAGGACAATTTCACACTTAATAAAATCTTGGAACCTTTGCAAAAGTAACATTTTATTTTCCTGTTTCTTTACAGGGTCAAAGCCCAAGAGGACCACCATCAAGACAGCATCCTAACATGCAGGCATAGCATCTCACCAGAATGATCCGGTATCATAAGCTGTCACTCCTCATTCATAAATTATTGAAATTCACCGTCTCTATCAACTCTTATCAGCGCCAATATAACTGAAGACTGTATATATAATGTGGTTATTTTGACACTGACAGACTTTAACCAATTGAAATATATTACGGTGCAGTTGATCTTCCATCGAATCTTGTAGGAGTTTCTTTTGGCCAACTCGGAAATACTCCCAAGCTCTCGCGGATTCAACACTTGGGAGGAAGCAAGAATGCAGTGTAGAAAAATGACTTATTTTACTTGTCTGTGTATTTTTTACTGAGGTTTTGAATCAAAGATATATTACTCTGTAGTGAAAAGCACTCAGAGAATTTCGTAGAGAAATGTAAGCTGCATAGAGGCATAGAACCTCTAAACAATTTACATTGCCAAGACACCAACAGATTTTGTAATTTGTTAAATCACATAGAATGTGATTCTTTATTTTGTTTGATTTTGCAGCATGAACCTACTTCTGATCTGGCAGTTGATGTTGTGTGTTTTACTCTGAGATTGATGCAAATTCAGGCTGATTTCATGTATAGAAGTTAAATTTGTGCGGGTTTTTGTAGGAAACAGACACATTTCTTTCAATTTGAAGTCATTAAACTTTGTTAAGTTCAAGGGAAACAGAATTGGAAATAGTCTTCAGTGTGGGTTTAGTTGATAGTAAAATCAAATCAAATATGTTCTCATTAGTATATCAAAAAATCTTACAGATTATTTGACTGAGAAATGTGGTGTGCAGCATTATGTAGGTTCCGTTTGTTTCTTTAATTTAATTAAATGGTGGTGTAACCACACTCTTTTCTCTTCACTTGAAGAAATGCAAAACAAATCCTTCCAGCCTAGATATTCTGTAGTCAGTGTGAATGTAGGTATATCAACTCATTTGGTGATTTAGACATTTTGAATTGCTGCCATTCCCCTTTAATTTAAATTTAATCTCTACGTGATCCATAAACAACAATTGAAATGATGTGTCTGGTACTAGTATTATATTTACTTTTAACTCAAATTATGTGTATTATTTGAAAGTGCAATCAATGAAGTATTACAAGTACTGTAAATATATAAAAGCCAGAATCAGGTTGTAATAGATTCTCAGTTAACTAGAACACACCTTTTTTTTAGCATCTTTTAGTGTTATCATGTGTCAGTGTCACATGTTGTATGTTGTATATTTGGGTTTTCAAAACAAACAAATGGTTATTATTGCCATCTACTGCATAACCACTATGTTCAGTTTGTTCTTGTGTGTGATTAGGGTGCTTATTTGATTTACAGTCATATGTAAATCTGTAAAGTGTCTTCAGCAAATTGTAATTGCATGTCTGCTTGGAAGAGGTTGTAAGACATACAAATATGTCACAATTGTTAACAGTATCAAGCATTAGTTTTTCCAGTTTGGTCAATGTTATACCTGGTTATAGCTTCTATTGCATTAAACATTGTCATAGAAATATCTCTTGTAAGCATGACTGTACCATTGACTTTGCCATAGGAAAAAAAACTGTAGTGAAATTAACCAAAGATTTTTCTCTTGTAAAAGTTTTATGCAATAGGTCCCTTGTCTTCAATCATTATGTACTTATGCATGCAGCTTAGATTAAAAGGGGATACATCTACAGTTCGAACTTGATTAACTGGCCACGTTGGGACCAGCAGCCATCCGGATAAGTGATATGGCCGGATAAGAGAGATTATGTACAAACACGGCATAGGATGAGGTAACACATGCCATAAGTTATAGTAAAAACAACATACACACCATGTGCAAACATGCAACAGACCACACACATGTGACACTTTATTTACTGTCCCTGATACTCAGCCGATTTCTGTGTACACTTCTGATAAAGGTGTATCAATTACACGTAATGACTGATAATTCCATTGTCCTGATAA